>JABFOW010000191.1:0-14018 GCA_022817725.1 Archaeoteleia sp. ZL-2020 | reverse complement strand
ACCACATATGTTATCTTTATTTTGTTTCCCTTTTATATCTGTAAATAACAAAAATTATTAACATTAAGAATTTATATTAGCATTAAGAGATTGTAAATAGTATCACATTACCACTTACCGGATTTATCCGCTGTCAGATGTACCGCCGCCAGCTGATTGCTGAACACATCTCTATCAAAAACACTTATAACACTACGCGTTCAAACAAACTTTACTATTAACGACACGACATTCACAAAACTCACTTACTTCTTATTACTATGTTTACAAACTGTCAAAATAACAGCGCGAACTATGCAGATGGCCACTTTTGTGAACGCGCTGTAGGGGTTCTACCGTTTGCGCATCGAGCAAACGTTCCCCTTCTACATCTCATGCAAACCCACCTTTGGGGTTTGCTGCATAGCATCGAGCACGCCCATCTTGGGGACGTGAAAAGGAGTGAGAGGTTGGCCACCGCACGATATAGACTGATAGATATACGGTGATGCCTAACCCACGACGACTTAGACTCATACAGTCACATTTATTAATATGTTTATTTATATAGTTGTAACATCTTCTTTTATGATTTAATAAAGACTGTGAAGTGATTGTAACATGAAATGCTCGTTTAGTGATTACTAACCGCCAATTGCCTATCTTATCCTGACCGACAATATTTTATATCTATGTGAGGTTCCTAACACGGAGTTGTGCCGACTGCGCACCATAGGACCAACATATTACCTCTGTCACTTGAGCTTAGATCACTTGGGTTTAAACATGATAAGGCGGGAAGTTTTGATTTTTATTTATTTAGAAGTAAAAGGAGATCAGGACATATGCTTGATATAGTATAGTTCTTGCAAGATATTAATATTACATTATGATATCATTATTTTTAACAAATTTGCCAAATTCTTGATAAACCCTCCTATTATTACTAAAACTAAACTTGTGCACATCATACGGTAAGGATGAGTTAAGTTTTGATAATTTTTGAGTTAGTCTTTCTGAGCTTTCTTCATGATTACTACAATTAAGAAATAAATGATTCGCGGTCTGAAAATTTGCATTGCAACTGCACATGGGCGAATCAACAATGTTTTTCTCAAAAAGGTGTGATGCAGTCAAAGTATAGTAGGATCTCAGTCTATTTATTAACGTTATTGTTTTTCTATCTAAGTTATTCAAAATTTTTTTTTAACACCTTGGTTGTATATGAATGTTTCCGATTTTCTCATAGTATTTTTCGCCGTTTCCTTTGAATATGATTTCTAATTCTTCCCTGCTATCCTTCTGGCTTTTTCTTTAAAAAATTTTTTTAGTGTGTTGATATTATATATTTTAATGTTATGATTTGGGAAATTTAAAGATCTTTTCGCTAATGAATCAGCTATTTCATTTTCTTTTATCCCTCTGTGTGAGGGAACCCATAATAGCTGAATATTCGTATTGTGTTCTATGGTTAGATTTAATATTATTTCTTTGATTTCTGCAATTACAGATGGCGATTGGATTTTATTTAAGCGTATCTCATTAATTGCCATCAGACAACTGAGCGAGTCAGAGATTATTAATGTGTTTTTAACATTATGGATTTTTACGTAGCGTAGAACGTGGTATATGGCTGCAGCTTCTGCGTCGAATACAGAGTTTATTGGGTGACATTTATGGAGTAAGTTGATCTTTAATTCTCGAGAATAGTATGCAAAACCTGTGCAATTCTCATTTTTAGACCCGTCCGTGTAGAAAGTAACAAAATTCTTATATGTAGCCTTATATGTTTCGTTAGGTAATTGTTAGGTGAGTTGCTCTCTTTTATCTTGACTCCCGTATGGGTATCGATATTGATCTTCCCAAAATTGATTCTAAAGTTATAATTGAGATATCCTGGATGTTTTATGTTTTTCAAAAAGAAATTATGTTGTTCGATTTTCTTTAATGTACATAGTAACGATTCTTTAAAAATTAAATTTTTAGCCGATTTTGAGTTGTTTGTATTATTTTGAAGAACGGAAAGCATTGGATATTTATATATCCAATGCTTTCCGTTCTTATTGCTGGTTCTGATTGCATTTAATTTTTATTAGATGATTGTATTGGAGATATTATCTTCTGTTAATACAGAATAACACAGATCGGTGTTGTTTTGATTACGCCTAAGACTATTCGGAGATCAGCGTATTGCACTCTGTTTATTTTTAATGACAGTTGTTTGATTAAATTTATTAGAGTGGGCTCCCCAATTCAATCCCGCTATTCCCTTCAAGATATTTGTGTATTTTTTGCTTTCTTAGTACAGTAATTTATGTGCGTATTCCATTTAAGGTCGTGTTGTAGATATATCCCTAAAAATTTTAAATTGTATATAGTTTCAATAGGTACATTGTTGCATTCAATTTTGTTTTCTATTTCTTGGAAGTTACCTTCATGATAAAAGTTTCTAGAAAAAAGACAGAATTTGGATTTAGATGGAGATAGTTTCAGGTCCAAGTTATCCAACCATGAATATATTTGCTCTATGTTTTCATTTAATTTCGAAATCTTCTCAGCGTCTGGGTGAGAGTAAAAAATAACGATATCGTCTGCGTACATACAAATTTTCACGTCTGCATCAAGACATTTAGAAATATCTCTCAAGTATACGCTGAATGATATAGGTGATAAGATGGAGCCCTGTGGTACTCCTTTGCTAGAGTAATGTTCACCTAGGTATAGGTTTGAGCTATATACTTTAATGATTCTCAATTTTGTTATTTTATAGATAAAGGCGATCATTTTTGAAGGTACACCCAATTGGAGTAAATTTTTTGCCAGATAATCAGGATTAATATTACCAACGGCTCCTTGTATATCTAAGAAAATTGCACCTGTGTGAGATTTCTGTGAAAAGGAGGATAAAATGTTGGAGGTCAGATATATTACATTGTCTACGCATGAGACACCTATTCGAAATCCGGTTTGAAATTTTAGTAAGTATCCATTATTTTCAATCCACCAATATATTCTGTGATATATCACTCTTTCAAATATCTTGAGAACACTGCTGGCTAAAGATATTGGTCTAAAACTGTTGTTTCCTGGTTTGGGAATGAGTACAACAAAAAAGTTATTCCAAGAGTTAGGATACGTCCAAGAGTTGAAGAAGATATTATAGAACTTCAATAAAATTTGCAGGGCAGACGTCGGAAGTTTTTGAAGAATTGCATTTGAAATCAGGTCTGGTCCAGATGAAGATTTTGTCTTAGAGTGATCTATGGCGTAAGATATCTCTTCGATTGTAAGGGGTCTAATGAGGAAGTCCTCTGTTTTTGATGAATATTTTTCTGAGGAGAATTTAATTGTATTTTGAATTTCAAAGTCTATTTCTTTGAAAGTAATCTTTGGTTTCTTTTCAGAAATTTCTTGTGCGTTATTTCTGGTTTTGAAAGCTTTTATTATTGACCATGTTCTTCTTATGCCAGAACACTGATTTAGTGATTCGCAACATTTTAAGAAGTTTGTTAGATTAGCTGATTAAGTTAGCTGATTTTTGCTTTTTTAGTAGTTTGTTAGATTTTTTAGATTCTCTACGGTATTTTTTTAAATTTTCTAAAGAAGGACAGTTTTTAAATTGTTTATATAGTTTCTTTCTATCTTCTATAATGTTATTACATTCCTCATCCCACCATGTTGTCGGAGGAGTTCTTTTGTCAATAGTGGAAGTTTTAATTCTACCTCCGTTGTTAGTTATTGATTCTTTAATTAGATTTATAAATTCATCATAGGATTGAATTGAGTTATTACATGCTATTTGAAAAGATTTCAATTTATTTTCAAGTGTTTTTTGAAAACCACTCCAATCAACTTCTTTCAACAAAATGGCGGGTCTAGCATTAATTATAAGAGCAAATGGATTTGCGATCTCTATTAATATAGGTAGGTGATCGCTATTACAGGAGTCGTCAAGGGTTTTCCAATTCGTATTTATGGCTAAGTCATTTTTGGCGAAGGTTAGATCAAGTGTATTGTTTGTTTTAGATTTAGTGTTTAAATGTGTAAAATGTCCATCGTTCAAACATATAAGGTCACTCTGTTCTATGGCTGAGTTAAGGTGGCAAGTTTCTTTTTTGGGACTAAAGCAGTTGATAGACCAAGCGGGATGAGGTAAATTGAAATCTCCAAGTACTAGACTATTTTCAAAAGGAGTTATTAAGTCTATCAATGTTTCCCAGAAAGAGTCACAGGTGGAGTTATTCGGTGGATTATACAGAGAGAAGATATTTATTTTAGTATTATTTATGATAATTTTTATGGCTTGTAATTCGATATTAAAGTTTTGTAAGATGGATTTTATATTATTTGGTATATTAATAGTTTTAAATTGTAAGTGTTTCGACATTAGGAGAAGTCAGCCTCCTCCGCTTCTATGATTTCTGTCTTGCCTTATCATGTTAAAATTTTTAAATATAGGATTATATCTTGTATTTTTCGTTAATAATGATTCACAGATACAAAATATGTGGGCATTATATTTGTTGGCAAGAATAGGAATCCAATATTGTTTGTTAATTATGCCTCTACAATTCCATTGAATGATGTTTATGCTTTTTTTATTTTTTGACTTCATTTTTCCCAGTAAGGAAAAGTTGTGTCTTCTTCCAATATGCTAATGATTGGATTCTGTTGAAACTTGGTAAAGTGTATATATGTATGTAAATAGAGAGAAATTTATACATATATTTATAAGTTTGTGTTGTAAATGTTAAACTTCAGTGTCATTAGATTTAAGAGAATGTTTCTCGACTTTCCTTGAATTATTTAAGGGTTCCTCAACGTAAGTTATTTGCTTTTTGGGGTCCTCAGGGGGGTTCATTAAAGTTTTATTTATATTGATAATTGTATTGACGGTCGTAGGGTTGGGAAGTTTGTTCTCTTGGTATAAGTTGTTTTTTGCAAGTGTGTCTGTTACCTTATTAGATTTTGGTGCTGCTGTATGTGGATTAGTTTCCTGAAAATTTTCCTCCTGGATAGATTTTTGTTTAAGAAATTCATGTTTAGATGAGCCAACTTCAATATCTAAAGCTAGTTCTTCGTCATTATTTTTTTTCCTTAAATCAGGAAAGTCTTCTCTAGAATTAAGATCTGGTGCAGACACCGGATTGTTAATTATAAAAAGGTTATTTTTGTTTATTTTGTTAATTTTGGAAAGGGCATCTTTGTATGATATTTGATTTTCGGCTTGTAGTTTTTTAATTTCTTTATATTTTTGAAATACTGGACAACAGACCTTATGTAATTTATGCATGTAGGATCATTTTTAGCATTGTAGTCTGAAGCGTGATCGCCTGCACAAAAGGAGCATGAAAAAGTACTGGACTTGCACCTCCTATCTGTGTGTCCATATCTACAGCACTTTCTACATCTCATTACTCTCTCAACAAACGGATCCACTGTTTTAAAACTTTTGAAAAGTACGATTTTGTTTGGGAGGATTTGATTGGCAACAGTTATTTTAATTGTTTTAGTTCGCGATAAATTGCCGTTTTTCGACCTGGTTTTTAGTCTTTCGATTTTGAGTATTTTTAATTCAGCACCTGTCCAATAAGATGCTGACGTTATTCCTTCAATGATCTCGCTGTCATCGACATAGAGATCTATATCTCTAATGACAAAGACCTTCAAACCTTGTTGTTTGGAATGTATTTATGCCAATATTCATTCTTTGCAATTCTGTCCATTAACTCTGTGTCAATAAAAACGTTAGCAGAGTCAGCATTATGAAAAAAATTTTGAATTTGTTTTTCCCTGATTTCACAATTGAGGTAATATTTTTAGCCACGTGCGGTATACGTTTGTGCAAAACGTATCCTATTCCCACTTCCCCAAAATATTTTTGTTTCTCAGAGTCCGCATAAATATCCAGATCCATCCCACTCTCACACATAATCTGTTCAAACTGAACGACATATGGGGGAGAGTGAAATGCCTCATATCTATTGTTTAAAAGCTTTTGGTCAAATTCAACCCTTAACTCCTCATAAATATTGATTTTAACTGTTTTCAAGTTTGTTTTGTTTTCAATATTCTTATTTGCTATAACCTATAACAGATGAATACCAATTAATAATCGACGGCAATTTTGTACGATGTTGGTATAAATCAGAAGCACCAGAAAACGGGTGCGCTTATAGTTACTTTGTGGCTTCGGCGGAAAGTGTTTCAGACCAATCGGCTAGCCACACTAGCCAGTTAGCCGAAGAGCTGCGAACTTACCCATAGTTCTGTACTTTGGCCTATACAATAAAGCTACTTTAATACTAAACTGCATGGTCTACAATTATTAAGACTACAACACACCTGTTCAAAAATATGTAAGAATTTACAAAACAATACATTTACTTACCATGAAAAAGACTAGCAATGTTATTTAATCCACACACGAATCTGAAAGCGTTTCGACCGTTGACATGTTTTGAGGTTATGAATCAGTTACGAAGTTATAACTATCTGTATGTAAACGTAACAATAATGCGCGCGCAACTTTGCAGTCCAAGCAGCCTATGCATCGTAATCGTTCTGTGATACTCTTACTTATAGAAAAATAAAGTCCGACAAGTACTAAAGTTATCTTACTGAATAACTTTAATCAAACATGTAAAATGATAATAAGTAAAATGTCAACCGTTACTCTTTCATTAATGAAAAGTTGCCAAGTTTTTAGTATTTCGTTATTTCTTTAGCTGCTTAAGAACCCAAGATACGTTACAAATGTTTGCTTCTTGTTTATTTAGCCTAGTCCTAAGAGAACCGCAGGAATCATTACAAATAACTTCGTGAAATGACTCAAAATACTTAGCGATTGTCAGAATTGATCGTCTCTATTAAAGTCCTGGCGGCAAAGACGAGTCAATTTGAAAATTTTTACCTTCCATATGTATCGTATTTTAGACCGAACGACAAAATTTCGCGGTACATAACAATCGTTCTCTGATTGTATCAAAGCCCCTTACTTATCCTTCACTTTGCTCTCCGTCAAAAATACATTTAGGGTCAAAAGCGCGGAAAAGCAGCAGGTCTCTCGAAAAGTTCGCGTGGAGGCTGTTAGTGATTTGGCCCGCGCGAATTTCTCCGACCCTCACTTTTGCTTTTACGCGTTAAGACTGTGTTTCCCTCGGATATATATCCATTTACTCGGTCGCGCGTAAATGCTTCGTAACCGATTGTTAAGGGCGGTTTTTAATGGTCGTTTAAGGGGATTTTGGGTCGCGTAATTAGGGGTGAACTGCAAAATAGAAAGAAAAGACGCAAGTGTTACCATTCCCCGCATAACGTTTCGGTTACACGATTATTCGTGCTTGGTTTGTCAGACGCACGAGACATTTTCCCAGGATATTAAAGCTACTTCGTCATTGGTCCAGGCCCGCGAGACCACGCGCCAATTGGCCGCTTATCTCCGTATCGCCAAACCGTATAACGAGACTATCCTGGTATGAATAGCATCTTTTTTTTTTCGAGTGTTTAGGGTAGACTGGGCGTTTTTAGGCGACTTCTGAATGCGGGACCTCATGTGGCGCCAGCAGATGCAGACACCCAGTATGTTAGCCACGCATGTACTTGCTTTATTGTCGCGCTGTGTTTAGCCACATAAAGTATCCTTTGAAAGGGGACACGCGGTAGCGTTACGGGTGTACACTTACGAGTTTGTTAAGCATTCATCAGAAAGAAAACTCGAGGGCCTGTCAATGGAACATAGAATTTTCTGTGTGATTGTAAAAACGATTTCACCAATTTGTGGCTCGCTCCCGTCTTACCGTTTTTCGATGGTGTATCGCTGTATATTTTGATCCAGCCTAATCGCTCGTTCGGCTCCTTGTGTATGGGTTTGACTCAATTTCTTCCGGTCGTAAGAGGCACGACCAATTGTATTTGCGGTCTTTTGAAATCCTCAAAATGTACAAAGTGGCGCTTCAAAGGTATAAATATTATGATTTGTAAAACGATTCGGATGAAATCACGGCAGATGTTTGTAGCGAGAAAACGGTGCACCTTTGTGCCTTGATAAGTTACAAAAGTACAGAAATTGATAAAGCCTAATAGATATCAGAAGGGACAAATATCAACCTTTAAATGACTTATATATACTGAGATAAATATTTAGTTATCGTAACAAGATTTGGGTTTGGAGAACTAAATAATTCGGTTAAATAATGATTAACCAAAGTTTTTTTAAAGGAACTAAACAATTTGGTTACTAATATTTCGCTCTGTGTAACAAATTATTCTTTTATCTGAAATGAAAATTTGGTTAGGTAAATTAAAAATTTATTAGGGAACCCGAAACATTTCATCATGTCAAACATAATAAATACACATAAAATTGAAAACAAATGTCAACGATAAACAGTATTTTTAAAGATGTTTCGTAATCACAAATCTTAAATCCTGCCAACATT
The DNA here is from genome assembly GCA_022817725.1 of Archaeoteleia sp. ZL-2020. Classification (NCBI taxonomy): domain Eukaryota; kingdom Metazoa; phylum Arthropoda; class Insecta; order Hymenoptera; family Scelionidae; genus Archaeoteleia; species Archaeoteleia sp. ZL-2020. Next base: position 5,598 of record JABFOW010000191.1, on the reverse strand, counting down.
GTATTGCTTTCTAACATCTTTCCATTTTCATAAAACGTTATGAAATTTAAAAAATTACAATAATTATCGTCTACTGTTTTTAATATCTGTTCCAAGTTCAGATATTTCAAAAAAGAAACACGAGACAATTTCGTAAATTAATATACGTAGTAAAATATAGTTTCATTTGATATCAAAATATACATTTTTTACATTTTATTAAATATCAATAATATTCGACGAATGTATTTGTGGACGAGTACCGCAAACATCGCCGCTGGACGCTCTTAAGAAGGGGTTATAAAGCACCACAGCGACACTTGATTCTGTGGCAATCTGCAGTTGTAAAACAAAGTGTGACCACACCCCAACAAAGCGGTAAGCGATCACCCCGTTGCAAAATGTACGGCGTAATATCCTGCGCACCGTGTGACTCCAGACAGAAGACGGACGTTTGTTACACGTCTATACTTCTGCCACATTTAATTGACGATCAATAGACGTAACAAACGCCCGTGTTCTGTACGAGATACTTCCGAGGCATCTAGAATTTCAGCCGCGTACATTTTGCTCTTATAAACAAATCTCATGACCGTTTTCAAATAGGCTCCATCATCACATCCTCCTACGAAGAGTTGATTAGGGTTTGGTTATTATCCGACGACTTTATTATGAATGTTATTTAACTTTACAATATTATAGAAAATTAAATATAACTATTGCGCAAATCAATTATAATAATTATTACATTGAGAAAAAGATTTGATAAAGATTAGCAAATTTATGTAATTCAACATAAATTGGTTTCACCATATCTATGATAAATGTTATTAAATATATGAATAATCATTGCATATTTGATAATATTTAAGTTTTCCAAGGTTGTTATATTAAACCCGTGGTTTTATAAACAGTATTTGTTTACATTTATTGTATATTTAATATAAATCAAATATTTGTTCGCGTCAGTTCAAATAAATATTTCATAATATTTATTAAATGTGCATTTTTATACAATTTCGCGGGAGCATTGACAGCGCCACGCATACCGCTATTTACCGCGCGCGCGCCAAACAGTGCTGGTTCTGGTGTTTTCTCGTCATTCTGGGAAATTAACGTGTAAATACACAAAAGAAGCCAGCAAAGATTTGCCTGACATGACAGAGAACGTGCAAACTTTACTGGCGTCATGGGAACTTCCCAGCTTAATCCCGGAATTTATAAGTAAGTACATTTTTACTTTGACGAAAAACCATTAACCTACAAATAGCTATACAGGTAAAGATCCACTTCAACGGCTTCGGCTGAATTTTAAAACTAAATAGAAAAATGTTGTAGATTTTGAACGTATGACATTATAATTTTGTATTCATCTTCTTCATATTTTTTATATTTTGCAAAGAGATTGAATTAAATATTATATGTTGTAGAACGATTGTTGTTGGTGCTAATTTAACTAATGCTATTGGATGAACAGTATATTAAAACTTCATAATTATTATATAAGAAATATTTAATAAATGTTACTATTTGCGCAGTTCTAATTAACACGGATGTCGCTAATGCTTCAATTTAATGATTTAGTAAATGTGACTAAATATTTAGTTGGTCATATCCTAAAATGCGATTTCATAACATTTATTAAATATACGTAAATATTATGAAACCTTCTTCTCAGTGTATATACGAATAATTACATATTATACCAAATAACTTCAAAAAAAATAACAATACGTAGAACTGCAATGCGAATATGATAGCACGCGATATTTTTGTCACAAGTTATCCTACTAATTATACAGTTAAATTCACAATATAAAATTATACGATATATTTAAGTTATACGATATTGAAGTCAAAAAGATTAATAAAATGTAAATTTTCTACGAAAAAATTTTTCTGCTATGTTACATTTTGTAATTTATTTATAGTTTATATTTTATCATTATAAATAATTTTTAAAACCTCTTATATCTAATTTCGAAATTTACGGAACAAATATAACTCTTATACATCGCGCGAATTTTCGTTCAATCAATAATGAAGCATGTTCGTCACATGATAGTAAATTTTCAACATAACCCATGCGGAAATTTCAGCAAATAGGCATTTCATTACTTTCAGCAAACCTATGTGTCAACTATTTATACCAATACTGGTTCACGTGTGGATGCCACAGTTGTGCCAGCATTAGTAGCAAAAATAGTGCCATCGTTGGCTGCCACGCCTATGCCAGACATAATTGTCAGCACTTGGTCTATCTTGGCTGCCAGGGTTGGCACATGTCTGGCAGCCAACCGTAGATTACTGTTATCATCCCATACTTATGCCGACAGTTGGCGCCCACTGCTTGGCAAACGGCAGCCAGCGGTGGTCCACAGCTGGCCCTATTGTAAATTTCTACATGGGAATAGTTCTTAAACCCATTCAGTATGACGTTATATTTTATCAGCATAAGTACAACGGCCATTTGGACCTTCGAAATTAGCTTCCTGTATGGAATCGGGTTTGAATTTTCGCTTGCACTTTTTTTACATGACGGGATGAATTAGGCTTGAATATTTGTGAATGGTCCTTAAAGTGTTGTGTCATAAATTTTTAAACCTGAATAACTGGGTCTATATATAACTTTATAGACCCATATACCAGAGAATAATTAATTCTCTAGTAGTTACTTGTCCATGAGGTAGTTATATTTAACACATTTTGGTTTGCCGACGGGATTTTGTCATCGTAGCTATTCCGATGTTGCGGTTCTTGAACGACACACAGTCATTGCACCTATTTCGACGTCGCTCTCTGACGATGGCACTTATCAATGTATCACAGCGACGATAAATTTATCGACCTACAAATATATCTGTGAATGAATGTTTCGTTATCATCAAAAATATAAGAGGAACGTTACTTAGAAAATATATTTCATAGAGCAAATATATTTCATAAATTTCTTTGGCGTTTATTGAATCTATATTCTTATTATTACTATTCTATTCTTTATTTAATCTATAATTTATACATTATATTTGTCTACTAATTTGTTGCTTTTATATGCTATCTCTTAGGTGTGTTATACTGAAAATATCTATCTATGGCCTTGACAGTTATTCCAAACCAGGCTTTATGATGCTAAAGGTTGTTATGGTACAGGCCTTGGTTAGTGTAATTTTGAAATTTTTACTCGGCTACATATACGTACATGTTCTTAGATATCATGAAATAGGGAATGACAGTGTAAGCTCATTATGAGCACTTCCGTTATTAGCATCTTCTTTTGCTATTGGCCGCAAACCCATCTCCCACTTACTCATGTACGAATAACATACTCTTTGTTTCAGTGTATGACGAATGAAAAAATCGAACCGTAAAAATGGCGTACCCTCATATCGGAATGACTATCATTTATTCAATATCATGATCTACGAGCATTTAATTTTTACTATGCGTTTATTTTTGTGCATGCCAATCTTGTTTTATCCAACATTTGTCAATGTGAATCTTATTTGACATACCCATACAGATTACTCTTGATTATGCATATTCGAAGTTACTATATTAAATGTATTTACTGATAAGTATTCAATTATAGGTTATTGAATAACGAGGAGATGGCAATGATTCTCTTATGTACAGATTACATTCTCGAGCAAAGATTAATTGATTTTGTCTTAAATTATTATCCTTTATATCGTAATACCACGTAGTTATATTCAATACAAAGGGAAATAGTTAATCGATAGCGCAATAAATTACGTTGAGGAAACGGTGATAGATTTAATCGTGATGTTACAGTAACATACAATAAGCTACAATCTATGTATCCGAGGATTAACGTTCTGCTTGGCATAGCATCAACAGCATTCTCTTTGACATGTGCGTCAATTACGTGTAACATTTTAAGTTAAATTGTTGTACCGCACATTTTGTAAACAATTCTGTCCTGTAGAACGTAATTGTGTAACACTTTTTAATATACTACCCAGTCAACATTCAATTTTGCAAACACCGAATTTTTAGTTGATAAACGAAGGTCTTCCTATTTGAGTAACACGATCAGTTAAGTTGTAATAAAGCTAAGTTAATTTAGTTGTACTAGCTAGGTTGTTATAAGGGGTTTACTAATATAATTGAAATTTAGTTAACTCAACTAGATTATAGTTGACTCGAAGAAAATTCAGTAGATTCAACTGTGCAGAGAGGTTGATCGAACTTTACGGTATCATTGGCTGTACGATAATTTTCTCTCTCAGTGTATATAAATTAAATATCTATTAAACCAGTTCAGAAATATTAAATAACTTTTGTTTGGTGAATCGACTGCGTGGTACAATTTGACATTTTCGATATTGCAGTTCGTCGTCTTCAACACAACATAAAACCTGTCCTTTCAACAAATTTATCCTAACTTGAACTTTTTCCTTTTTCAGTGTAACGTGGAGTCATCGAGTGAATAAAAATGGAATTATTCCATTTCTACAGACGATGATTCATTGTTTAAATCATAGTGCAAAGTAGTCCCTTTTGTATAAACTTCTTTGTGGTCCTCAAAATATTCGGTACCAAATGTCCTAAACTCACACAAAACAGAAGAAGCAAATTTTAAACACATATTATTTTCCACTGTAATAAATTTAGATTAAACTCGTTTCTTTAATGTTGGTCTTTTGCAAATTGAACAACCAGATTCTTTTGATATCTTCATCGTGTGTTTGGAGTAGAAAGAAGTATAAGGCTGAAAACGTGATAAGTCAGCATCTAAAGCATATCTACATAAAACGAGATGATTTGTGGCCTGAGGTATCTATCTTATTGATTTCATCTTAATCAGATCTCAATATCTCAATTACGTTTTGAGCTGGGATCTGCCGGTTGTTTGCCAGAGAGATTTTAAAGCCAGGCGCTATTGTCTGCCGGCCACCCCTGAGCTTCGGCTCGGGCTTAACTTTTCATTCTCCTGTAAATTGCAGGTTCTGTATCACAGGCTAGCATAGAACAGGGTGTAAATCGAATGAAACAATGGAGATTTGCCTCTCGTTTTACTCATCTGTATCCTCCCGTCGTCTTTTTTTCTTTTTTTTAAATGTCGATCCGCTTATCCGTCTGACGCGATATTAGGTTGGGATTAACTGGCCTGTAATTGCTTGCGTCGTGTGTTCCCTTCTGATATTGTTACTCTATATTACCAAAATATAAAAAAGTACTGATTGAGGGATCAAATATTTCATTAGATAATTTCATTTTCAGTGTTGCTTCCATTAAAGAGATTATTTTACGAAGATAACAAATAAGATAATTGCGCAATTCTGGGAAAGGCTTTGCAATTAATCCATTACTCCAATCCTTTATAATGAATTTCAGTAGAAACAAGTAATTTGTTATTATTTCATCATATTTAATAGATAGCCATTAAGACTTTAAAAGTTCGAAATAAATTAATTTATAATAATTACTCACGTTATTTTAAATTAATATTATTAGCTTACAAAATTAAACTTAGTATTTATGTATATAATTATTTATTTTGGAATGATTAATTATATTGCTACTGTGTATATGTATGGAAATCTGAAAGTGATCATATAATGTGGGAGCCTCGAAGTAATAACGTCATACATTACG
>JABFOW010000190.1:0-14021 GCA_022817725.1 Archaeoteleia sp. ZL-2020 | reverse complement strand
CGATTTATCATATATATATTTTGATTGCTTTGTAATGTAATTTTGTTTATTTTATACTATTATGTTTTGTTTACCTCTTAAAGTATTTATTGATTTTAAAAATTTTTGGTTTACTTTGACCTTTTAAGAATTTTATACATTTTTGCCAACACAGACTTTATTATTATTCTATACATTGGCAATTTAATTTGATTATAATTCATATCTTAATAATATTTTCTCATTTAATTGTGTTTTAACCTTCGTATTTATATAATTATTTGTAAACACATTTTCCTTTTTTGCCTGAAATACCGTTATTTTTGATTACACAAATTACTTGTCTACAAATAATGTAAAAAATGTAATAAATGATTTTATAAATCATTAACGATTTTTATAATCATCAATTTTATAAATTCAATAACGATTACATGGCTATGATTTTTACTGATTTGAGGAACCCATTCTCTCAGTAGAAATCATATGATTTACAATTTCGATCAATATCTAACTTAAATTTCAAATAATTTTAGTTACGTATATTAATTTGCATGACCATAGAAAGTGTAAAAATTCATTTGCAATTAGTTAAGATTATAAGAACTGAGTTCTACAGATTATTGTAAAGTATAGTTTTCACTTCATTTATTTAATTGTACAATAAAATGGACATAGTTATAATTTTAAGATGAAAAGCAACTTGAAAGTTAGTTTGGATTTAAACATATTAAGCTTTTTAAGAAGGAATTTTATTTTCCATTTAATTAAATAGAATATTTATGCTTCAAATTAATTTTGTACTAATTATATTAATTTCTACAATACAGATAGTATTTTTCAGAATGTTGATTAATAAAAAAGCTTTTCCATTTACACAGTTTTTTGGTATAATTACATTGAAAGCAATGATTAAATCATATAAAATATAGATATTTACAAATACAAAGATCGAACTCATAATATTCGATGGTAAACGGTGAAAAGTATCGTAATTTTCGACGAAGTATTTTTCTCAGTGTAGGTATTACGTATTCTTTGTATAACTCGTTTTTACCCTCATAGAAATGTTTAGAATGTTTTAACAGAACGGTTTTTGTCATCCAGATTTTGTTAATTCTATATTGAGAAAAGGTTTGATAAATATTAGCAAATTTATGTAATTAAATAGTTTCAGCATATCTGTGATAAATGTTATTAAATATATGAACAATCGTTTCATATTTGATAATATTTAGAACGCAAACTTTCCAAGGTTGTTACATTAAACCCGTGGTTTCATAAACAGCATTTGTTTACATTTATTGTATATTTAATAATAATAATCACATATTTGTTTGCGTCATTTCAAATAAATATTTCATAATAATTAGTGAATGTGCACTTTTATATGATTGCGCGGTAGCGTTAATAGCGCCACGCGTACCTCTATTTACCGCGCGCGCAAAATAGTGCCGGTTCTGGTGTGTTCTCGTCATTCTGAGAAATTAACTCTTAAATACACAAAAGAAGATAGCAAAGATTCGTCTGACATGGCAGGGAACGTACAAACTTTACTGGCGTTATGGGAACTTCTCACACGGGGAAAAAAACTGCTGGATTAACATAGAATACTGCTGAAACAGCTGATAAATAGTGCTAATTTGGGACAACAGAGAGACGGTTTGTTGCAATGACTACACTGAGAGAAATTTCCTACGAAAAATTACTATCCGTACATAGTATATTGGGGACGCAACGAACTTATGCTAAATTTTCCAATTTTGCGTTTCAGTTTTTACCATCACGACATAGTAATTTTTAGGTTAGAAAAATAAATATTAAAAAGATTTGTCGCCTTTTAATATTAATTTCTCACATCTATTTTAACTATGCATTGACAAACAACAAACGCACTCATACTCCAAATCAATTTTATTTTCAACATTTTAACACAGTTATCGAGGATTCGAACCCTGGAACTCGTCGATATGAAGGGAGGACTATCAAAATGACGAATGTTCAAAATGCCGAATAATGCATTTCGAACATTCGTCATTTTGATAGCCCTCCGATACGAAGCCGGAGGCCAAGCCGCTAACCTAAACAGCACCTTATGCTGTAACGCAATTTATGTATACATGAAACCGAAGTGGCATTCAGTTTACTATAGGGTGTTAAGACTCTTATGGGAGAACGCCCGACAAGTTTAGTTCCAAAAGATATATTCCAACATAATTCATTAGTTTTTGTTTTAATATAAAAATAAAACATGTTCAGCATATGAATTAAGGTAGCTGCAATTATTAACAACTTTAATACTTTATTTTGGCTTAGTTTATACGGATGTCTATAATGCCATTTGCGATAATTATTAATGTATATAATATAATTAATATATATATATAAATTAATAATATAAATATATAATTAATGAAGGTATAATTAGAAAATTAGTTACTCCGTCGGTAAAACAGACTTTGAAAATTATGCAGTTAAACAGTACTGTGTTGTCACCGTTACCTTTATGATTTCTCTCAATGTGTACTGATTATAGTGACAATATTTGTTTATTTTACGGTGATGAATTGTTTTCATTGTTACAAAGTTTTTCTTATTCCTCTGATAATAATGATTTCTTCGTATCAGGAAGATCTTATATATACATGAATATTCATCTTCCTTCAGTTAAGCTCATTCATCCTTCAGTTAAGTTGTACATTGTTAGACAAACTTTAGACTAAGCTCATTGTTTACCAAATCCATGTCACCTTTTGGCATACTTCGCACTACTTGAATGTCAGCGTCGACTCAGGTCGTGAGTCAAATAGCTCATATAGTCATATAATAATACGACTGCTCTGGCCAAGTGGTTAAGTGCCTTGCTTCCTAATATGAAGATGCCGTATTCAAGAACGATTGGCAGCGAAATTTCCCATTATTTACGTATTTATTATGTTATATTTACACTTAAAAACGGAAAAAAATGTGTGTACTATATTGTATTCGAGTTGCATTCCGAATCGAATTTGCTTCGAATATGATTCCGAATCGGATTTAATTTAAATAGGATTCAGAATCAGATTCTTTACGAAACAAATTGTGAGTCGGATTCCGACTCGGATTTTTTCCGCGACCAAATCTCGACGCGGGTTCTGCCGAGGGTTCTGCGTCGGAACTTGAGTCGGACTTCCCGACTCGGGTTCGAATAGGGTATGCGACCCCAGAAACGCCGAATATTTTAGAAATATTCATATACTATTATTTTTCAAACATACAAAAATATCAAAAATATTAACAAATAATCATAAATAATCATATAATATTATTAAGACGTTGAAATATTCGCATCATAAAATATTCGCATCATAAAATATTCGCATCATAAAATATTCGTTATATATTACAAGAATATTTAAAAATTGACCATACTTAAATTACCAACAAATTATTAATATTTAAGCATATTATTTCCGCATTTTAAAGAGCTAGACGTGCTACATTTTGTATACACTTATTCACTATTTTTACAACATTGAAACGATTAAACAAAATTTTAAACTTTATTTTTTAAATGTACATATATCAAAATGTTAAATTATTATCATACAGTATTCTGTTAATATTTTATGAATAGTGTTTGGTGCACACGTTGTAATGTTTACGAGACATCCACTTATAATTTTATATTTACTGAATATACACAGGAGACTATTGAAACAACATTGAGATCAATGTTAGATGAATAATGGATTTATATGTTTTTGTAAGGTGATATAATATTATCGAAAATTATGTAGAAGTCATTTTTTCAGGGATACTAATGAAATGCCATGTATACATTTCATGGCATAATAACGCGAAACTTAACAATTATTTATACAATTTCATTAAAATATACAGCATTAAACAATTAATTTTAACAAAAAAATTTTATGAAGCATCAAAATGTTTTATTGAATCAACCAAATATTTTGTTGAATTGACAAAATGTGTGATTCAATCAACCGAATGTTCGTTCGATTTAACCAAATGTTTGGCTAAATAAACAAAGGCTATGTTGAAATAATAAAACTATGTTTGGTATTAAACAAAATTGTTTTTTTATTGTATCTTACATTCATGAACAGATGTTCACAACGAAAGGGAAAAACCGAAAAAATTAGAAAATTACTAAGGGTACGACAAAACTAATAGAAAGTTAACCTAAGCAGGTAGACAAGGGTTGTTTACCTGTTGTATAAATACTTTCAATTTTTAGAAATATTCACGGAAAAAAAATGGTACTTTGTACAATTTATTTGTACTTTTATCGTATGCATAAGGTAGATAATAATGTAGACCGTCCCAGAATTCAGTCACGTACTACTATTGTCATTGTTACAATTACAATGACGCTACTTCTGTCTACAAGAAACAGTAGAAAAAGTGAAATAGGTACACGTGTTAGGGCGTGGGGGAGAGGGACGTAAAACCAGTAGAAATTTTTATTAAGCAGGTACACAAGGGTTTTTCCTGAGTACTCCCAAATGTTTAGAAAACACATCATCCGTTCTGTGAACACTCACCTGAACAGACCTGTGACGAAAGCTGAAAGCTGTGCATTTTTAAATAACATGTTACATTAACATGTAATTTCATCAACTTGGGCTTTTTTGTTTTATACTAAACATAAACTCGACAAAAACAAATTTTACAATTTTACATAAGGGCCTCGCCTAGCGCTCGAAGGCCCTTAACTGAAGGTTGAAATATTGTTAGGTATAATTGTGGTCCGACATTCATCAAATAGTTTCACTTGTACACATTTCAAAATTGAAAAAAGAAGTTTTATTTGTGCATTATTATGCACGTAATATACCTTGCATTTATTTAGTTCCTTTTGACCGTAATTATAATTTAAAGATTATTTGTACGAAAGAAGAATGACAGATTTTAATATTATATCACTTATTTTTGTTCGAATTTTGTAAAAGTGAAAATTGTTGATGAATGTCGAATCATAATTATACCTGAAAATATATAACCCTTCAGTTAAGCTGTAAATTGTTAGACAAACTTTAGACTAAGCTCATTGTTTACCGAATCCATGTCATACCTTTTGGCATACTTCGCATTGCTGGAATGTCAGCGTTGACTCAGGTAGTGAGTTAAATAGCTCATATAGTCATATAATAATACGACTGCTCTGGCCATGTGGTTAAGTGCCTTGCTTCATAGTATGAAGATGCCATGTTCAAGAACAGTTGGCGGCGAAATTTTGTATATGCGTTTTCACATTATTTACGTATTTATTATTCCATTTTATTATTCCGAATCGGATTTGCTTCGAATATGATTCCGAATCGGATTTAATTTGAATAGGATTTAGAATCGGATACTTTACGAAATAATTTGAGAGTCGGATTCCGACTCGGATTTTTTCCGCGGGCAAATCTCGACGCGGGTTCAATCGAGGGTTCTGCGTCGGAACTTGAGTCGGATATACCGACTCGGGTTCTGACTCGGTTATTTTCAATAATGGTCGGTATGCGACCACAAGCGCCGAATATTTTAAAAATATTCATATACTATTATTGTTCAAACATACAAAAATATCAAAAACATTAACAAATAATCATAAATAATCATATAATATTATTAAGACTGCTGAAATATTCGCATCATAAAATATTCGTTATATATTACAAGAATATTTTATATTTTTTTATATTTCATGAAATATAAAACGCGAAACTTAGCATTAAACAATTATATAACATTATTTAATGTCATTTATGAGTGAACTTTACACTCAAAAAAGATTTGTCGAGTTAACAAAATCAATTTGATGCTTTACGGTTAACAAAATAATTTTATGAAGCATCAATATGTTTTGTTAAATCAAATAAATATTTTGTCGAATTGACAAAATGTTTGATTCAATCAATCGAATGTTCGGTCGATTCAACACTATGTTTGGCTAAATAAACAAATGGTATGTTGAAATAATAAAACTATGTTTGGTATTAAACAAAATTGTTTTTTAATGTATTTTACATTTATGAACAGATGTAAGGAAAATGATGTAACAGAAAATTACATTACACTAAGGGTGAGACAAAACTAATAGAAAGTTAAGCTAAGCAGGTAGACAAGGGTTGATTACCTGTTGTATAAATACTTTCAATTTTTAGAAATATTCACGGAAAGAAAATGGTACTTTGTACCATTTATTTGTACTTTTATGGTATGCATAAGGTAGATAAAAATGTAGACCGTCCCAGAATTCAGTCACGTACTACTATTGTCATTGTTACGATTACAATGACGCTGCTTCTTTCTACAAGAACTCTGGGTCTGTCTACATGATTCTCGTTATTGTCAGATTTGTTTTACAGTGTTTTTATTCGTTCTCTGAACAGTCTGCCTAATATTCTTAAATACACAATATAATATAATTAAAATTTGTAAATAAATGTCAGAATTTCTTTAATCTATAAGTTTTATTATTTGTATGAAAGCTAGCTAAAGCTACACTTATTTCGGCACGTCTAAAACGTTGATATTCGCATTTCGCGTTAGTGTCCGCACTAGCAACATCTTTCGATTTTTTTCTTATTAAAATTCGGTAAGTGATAAAGAATTTAATTTCTTACATACTGTATTCTAATTTGTCGTTTATGGTAACATAAAATTATTTTTCGCACACTATGTATTAGAAAAATTAGAATGATTAAACTACATTATTATATTAGTATGCTGTTTTTAAAAAATTGTTTTCATATTTCGTATTTCAGAAAATTTATAATTGCGCATTATAAACATTCAACATCTAGCATTTCAGATTTTACATCGGACATCTTATTTTTTGAAAACAATGTAATAAATGTTTATACTTTCTACATAGAGTGCAGTTTTCCTATACATTATCCGAAAATTTAACAAACTTTTTTTCTCCTTCTAGAGTGACCATGTGTTTTTCTCTCAGTGTAAGACGGATTATAATGAAATTTATTGTAAATGTATTTTTTTTGAAAAAGTAGCCATTTTAGTTAGGCTTATGTGGGTCCATTTTCAAGATTTTAATGGGTTATGTATATTAATTAAAAAAATAATCAGTAGCTGTGCATATCATGGTCCGATAAGAATCTTACTCAACTCGGCGGTGAAGAAGTTCTCAAAAATTTGATAACATAGTTTGATATGAGTTAGATTTACATAGGCTGTGAAAGAACAACAGAAAAAGTGAAATAGGTACACTTTTTCGGGCGCTGGGAAGAGGGGCGTAAAACCAGTAGAAATTTTTGCTAAGCAGGTACACAAGAGCTTTTCCTGAGTTCTCCCAAATTTTTAGAAATCACATCATTCGTTCTGTGAACACTCTCCTGAACAGACCTGTGAGGAAAGTTGAAAGTTGTGCATCAAAATTGTTTGTGAAGTTTATGAACTATTTTGGAAATTACATCGTTCCTGTCACCACTCTGCTCTACAGATCGCTGCCAAAGACATCGTTGCTGAAAGATACATGCAGTTAGTCAGAAACTGTCCTAAAGGAATTTCTACATTTTACAATTCACCTGTAAGTAAATACTTTTATCGGTAATATATTCTGTGCACACCAATACAATCATTTAAAAGCTGTTCGCAACGAAACTTTGTGAAAAACTTTGCGTTGTATAACACTAATATGTATATTGTGCAGAAATATTTTTGTCAACACGTCTTTTAATTTTCTTGAATAATTGTGGGTGATTTGTGTTCGTACTTTTATATCATTTGTATCAATTTAATACGATTGTATTGGGAAAATATGTTCATGTTCCGCGTGTATATTAGTGTTGTATTACGATAATTCTACAAAATATCCTGGAATAACAATATTTTCACCCTTATCTCTTATATTTGTATTACAATGTTGACAGAATTTCAAATTGAAGTGTAATTTTTCTGTTTCAAACAAAACTGACGCTTTTAATTTTAAACTTTTTTAAAAATGTGTTCAATGAACAAAATTCGCTGCACAGAAAATAGAATTGACGCGGCAGCAAACAATACTTACCACAGCAAAAAATAGCGTTATTATATGAATAGCAAACAGATTATTTATGCCAGCAACTTTTTACTTGTGACAGCAACGTTTTACTTGCGCCAGCAACTGCGTTTGTTGAGGTAGCAAATAATATATTTACCACCCCAAAATTATTTAGCCACTCAGCCGTTGCTGCCGCAGCAATTCTAGTTTTTTCCGTGTGGTAATGAGTTTCAAATTTGAAATGTTTTGTCAACCATATTTGTTCCTTAACATGTAATAAAATTTCGTATACGCTGTGTATTAATAACAACTGTTTCTTTTTTGTTTTTAGATCAAAAACAGGATGCACCCCGTTATGAGCAAAGTATTGCAGGTATCGCTAGTCCGGTGCGATAAACACCCGGCTATAAAATCCAAGGGCATAAAAAAATCAAAAAAGGTTGCCCGAAAAGTCGCTGCGACGAAGCTCGTGACTGCAGCCAAGACTGACAACGAGGTGATTCAAAACGAACAGACATACTCTCGCAATAATTCTATGAGGTATGAGGACTGTTCTGATTTGAACTCGATGCCTGATTGGTACAGTAAACTGATGTATGAGCGGGTACAGTTGGATGAAAACACCGTCGTCGTACTGTCAGAAGGCATACCGATTCGGTATGAACGAGTCATCCCCTTCAAAGATTGGTGAATGCTACCGTAGGTGTGTGCGTCTAGAATGAATTGGTGTTTTATATTATTGTATTATATAATGATTTGGCGCAAGGATATGTATGCCTTGTTTTTTAAAATGTAAAAATGTAAATATATTGTAAATGTACAGAATAAATTTTTCACAATGTTCAATATCATATTTTGCTATCTTAATTACCTTCTCCTATATTTCAGGATCATTTTAAACAAGTTTTACTTATCTAAAAAATACCCGTTTCACTTGAATACACTGAGAGAAACATATAGCGATAACAACCATATTTACTTAGTTGTTTCAATAATTTTAATTATGGAATGCACAATTTGGCTTTTAACTATACAAAAATACCAAAAAAATTCAACGTATAATATACGTAGATATGCCCGTTTTTAGGTAGATGTTCTGTTAGGGAACGCATAAAAAATTTTTGTTTTTATTAGTAATCTTACCATATTATTTCAATATAAAAAACTATATTAAACTACAAATACTATAGGAATGTATACTATAGGAATAATATAACCATAATATTCTTGTTATAAATGGTTGAAATATCAACAGCAGCTATCTCAGTAATATTACTAGTATTTCATAACTAATATTCCATGAATATTATTTTTAGCGGACATATAATATTATTGAAATATTATTGGAATCTTATATTTCCAGAATAGCGATATTTCTAAATAATTGTCTTATAATATTATTATGCTAAATATTAGTGCTATTCTTATAATATTATTATGCTTACAATATTATTATGCTTAAGATATTATGCGTCCTATTAAGGATAAAGTATTGAACTATTTGTTGAAAAATCGTATTAATAGGTATCTAAATTATTTTTTTTAAATAATATACTCTAATATTAAGACGCCATAGATTTGAAAGGTTGTCACTTAAATCTGGAATACCCTAATTGTGCTTGGGCCCAATGAGCGATTCCTAATGAACTTACCCTAATGAGCTATCCCGCCTAAAAAACTTTCAAATGAAGTGGCGTTTGAGACAAATGTGTGTTGATTTAGGATTGACAGGCAAACAAACCTCTTATATCTTTTGAAACTTTCAAAAAGTGACAAATGCAACAAAACTCAAAGAGTTTTCAGTTTTCTACGTTATATATCACAAAATACATAAAAGATTATTTTATCTACATAATAAATAGCCGTGCAATTATTATGCGTAGTAATAATGTGAAAGTAAGATGGCTCTGACTAGTAAACTATATATAACATTTATTTTATACTTTTCAGGGTGGTTTAAATTATAATTAATGTAACAATTAGTAGAAGTTGGCTTACGATACCAATCTGTGCACCATTTTCCTTCGGTGTTCTGTATTACTGTATCTAAAAAAATTATTTGATATTTTTGTGGTAGTTTTTTTGGAGTTGTTTTGTGGTAACAGTTAAAAACATTAGTTACACGTAAAAAACAATCATTCGAATTAAATGCATTTGCCGGCGACGGAATAAAATTTGTTATTTGAATCAAATCAAATTAATTTGAATGAAATTAAAATTTATTTAAATCAAGTGAATTATATTTGTTTCAAATAAAAAATTTTATTTCGCCGCCGGCAAATGCGCACGCATTTGCCGTGAAAAACATTCAAATGAATGTTTTTTCCGTGTCAATATGATTGAATCTTTTTTGTACAGTTTTGGATTTTTTTACTTACTAAAAGATGTTTATATTCACAATACTTAATGAATACCAGTTTAATAAAACTGGATATGATTTTCTAATCGCAATTAGATAATTTTCATTTGGATTTTCTGCTTTTGAATTGTACACGGAAAAAAATGTATTACAATCAAATTATAATTTTTTCATTTAATTGGAATACATTATTTACTTTAATTAAATACAACGTATATTTCTGTGGATCAAATACAATTGTATTTGATTTATATAAAAATTTCACAACCTTCTAGTATGTCTGTAGAATGTTAGGCTGGTCTTTCTACACATATACACTGAGAGAAATTCTATACGAATTATTAATATTTTGGTACGAAAAATTACCATTTTTCATAGTAAATTGGGGACATAAGGTCCATTCCGCTATTTTTATTATATTTCTACAAGTAATTGCTATGAAAGAATGAGAAATATTACTATGTTTGATAGTAAAATTCGTGATTAGTAAATTATACTCACAAATCATACGAAGAATACTAGAAAAGATGGTAAATTTTAAACGCATTGTTTGAATAAGAGACAGAGAGATGGCGCTATTTGTTAGAACTGATATTATAAATTAGTACGTGATATAATAATTTTTCTTATGAAACGTAGTAAACTGAAGGCCACTTCAGCTTTATGTATTCACAAATTGCGTCATAGCATAAGGTGCTGTTTAGGTTAGCGGCTTGGCCTCCGGCTCCGTATCTACGAGTTCCAGGGTTCGAATCCTCGATAAGTGTGTTAATATGTTTAAAATATGATTGATTTAGAGTATAAGTGCGTGTGTGTTTGTCAATGCAAAGTTAAAATAGATGTGAGAAATTAATAATAAAAGGGGGAGAAATTCTTTTTAATATTTATTTCCTAACCTAAAAATTACTATGCCGTGATGGTAAAAATTGAAACGCAAAATTGGAAAATGTAACATAAGTTCGTTGTGTCTCCAATATACTATGTACAGATAGTAATTTTCTGTAGGAAATTTATCTCAGTAGTTATTTATTTTATAACTATTATTTTTGATAAATTAGCGATTCTATTTTGAAAATGGTGGTTTTAAAGTTTTCTAAATATTGTAAGTTGTCTATGAAATTAGTTCATCCTGCCAAGCCAAACCCGTGACATTGTGCACGGTTATGGACGATATGGTTATATCCCGCCGATTCGTTGTCACGATGTTGAAAATGCGATAGTGTCCGACCAGTGATGTATACGCATATCAGCCTGGGTGCGGATAGAGCCAGCGTGGCGGATATTGCCAAATTCGTGCTGCATGAATATTCGATTCGCGTAAATCATTGGACCACAGCACAGGCGTTACATGATTGCCACGACGCAAACGCTATTTTTTACATTTATTTTATCATGGAAGCGTGCAAGACAACATTTTTGCCATTTTCGTAATTGAACAATGTTTATATACAAATGCTTTACAATCATTGCCATCGTAACATATTTCGTATATCTGTGTGAAATGTTTCATTTAAACGATGGTTATAAACAATTTATAAAAAAATGACAACGTACCAAATGAACAGAAATTAAGTGAGTAGCAAATCGTACCATTTTTTTACCATTATGCTTTTATGCCATTTCTTCTGAATAATTTTTTTTCGACGCTAGACTTATTTTCGTCACATCATTTTTTCGCATCATTTTCGTTGATAATCGTAATTTTGGTACAAGTGTTTTTTTGGCTAACAATTTTATTTCACAACTGCAGTTTTTACGAATTATTTATTTTGACGACTGTAGCTATAGTTTTAAAAAGTAGTGCAAAATATCGATCAGGAAAAAACGCGGTCAGGAGAAATGGCCGAAAAGTATCATGGTCAAAGTGATACATTTTACTACTCATGGCAGAAATGTTATATGCGTGGTAAAGTAAATAAGTAAATAAGTCAATCTAGTTTTTTGTATCAAACGAACGTCTGGTGACTACGGATTTTCCCGTTATCGTCTGTATTTAAGCGTCACTTACCTTTGCCTGTATTCGTGCCAATTGGCTGTATAATTGGTAAATGTCGGATCGCGGTTCGCAGTCATCTCTTATGACCCAAATTTCGTGACCGAAGCTTAGGTTCAGTCGGTGGAAATGAACGAACTACAAAGCGCGAAGTTAAACGAAGCATTGTCATTCTAACAGCTTTTTCAATAGTTTCATGATATGGCATGAAATTATTTCCAACCCAATAATTACTCATGATTGCGTTATATTTTTGTAATAAAATGACAGTAAATGTGCACTATTTTTATTATTTAGAAAACCTATTTATTTATAAATTGTGAACTAAATTTTGTTTGCGAGAAGTTAGTTAACCTTTTTATGCTTAATATAGATATTGGAAAAACGTTTCCCAGTTTTACCTTACAAGGACAGGTCCTTAAACCCGGTAATTCTCGCTTCATTGAAATTTCGTTTATCTCGAAATGGACCATTTAATTTTCTCATTTTCACATAGGAGACGCAAAATTGCGACCGATCGGTAAATTTACATCATGCAAACTCGCAACCTTTGTGGTTTACTTTAGGCGAAAGCGACCTGTTGTCCTTTGAGACTATTCATGTTCGAAATTGAGATTCTTGTTTTTCTGACTGTGTAAACTTCTCGCCAATCTTGTTGGAAAGTTCAACTAGCCAACCAAGAAGGTCGCAGAAGTGTTAGCACTCTCCTTCCCCCTCCCATTTTCTCTTGTATATTTAATCACTGCAGGGGTGACCACTGCCTTGAGGCTATAATCCACTTATATTTAGGGTTCTCCTTCGACATTCTCGAAGGATCAATTCCTACCCTTAAGATTATTACTTCCCTTCAACATTCTATATTGTTATTATACACAATTTTATAAAAGGAACGATCTCTCGGAAGAAATTTTGCCAAAAAAGTGTTATGTCCAAAGGACTTTATCTAAATCTGAATTTGACTCTTGTAAGAAGATGAGTGTAGATTGTTATTTATCATCATCGTTGTCTGTCGAATTTAAAAAAAAAGAGAGTTAGATATACGAAGAAATGTTGCCAATAAATTATATTTGATTAGGGATTTTGGCTAAATCTAAATTTAACTGTTAAAAGAAAGCATGTCATATAAAGTGTCAAAGATTATCAAAATCTCTGAGCTTGAACAAGCCAGGAAGAACAAGAGACGAATGCATAGAACAGAAAACTTGAGCAAATGTACCTTTGACCGATTTCGTAATTAAATCTTTTTCGAAACGTGTTCTAAAAGTATTCAAAACTTTTATATAATCATATTTCTGTAGGATTGGCATATCCCAAAATATGTCGAAAGAGTTTTTAGAAACCTTAATGAACGAGATCACCAGTTATAACAATTTTCCTAAGCAACGAGGATCTTCGAGTACTCTAGTTTCACTTGAAATGTTTTTTATATATTTATAAAGACATAGGATCGTACAGCACTTTGCGTGGATTTTTCTGTTCTTTCGTGCAAGTAAATTAACTGACGCTATTTCCAGGAAGGATTCGGCCTGTAAAAAGAGAACACAATAGCATTGCTTTAATTAACGTCTCGATGTTCCATTTGGTCTAATGGCTTTCTCGGTGTACCAGAAAAGACAGCATCGCTGAACAACGAAATCGGTTACCGCATAATTCACTTCCTTCCACCTTATTTCTTTTTGCATTTCTACTTTTGTACA
>JABFOW010000189.1:0-14028 GCA_022817725.1 Archaeoteleia sp. ZL-2020 | reverse complement strand
TATTGGCTACTTATAACACTCAAAATATTTGTACATAATAATGTTTTTCTCGAGATATCTTAAAAATGTGTCATATTGAACTTTTTGTAATTAGGAAAAATAAAGTGCCCGTAAAAACTGTTTTAAAAATTTTAAAAATTTATATAATTTGTTAAAATTATTATGAATTTTTTTTCTAAATAAACAAATTTGTAACTATTTTGTAAACAAATATTTAAAAATTAAAATTTTAATATTGAAAAATAAAATATTTAAAAATGTATTGTAATATTTACGTATTTATTATGTTGAATTGGAGCTCCATGTCTATACAAAATTTAAGTTTCCTGAAACTGTATTCACACTATACTTATACCAGATGTATTAACTCAAATCGTAAATAATTTTCTTATAATTTATTATTAAATTGTTCACTAAATGTTTTAGAGTCATCCTGATGCACAAGCTACATATATAACTGCCACGCCACTTTGCCACATGCCGTTTCATTGGCCGCGTTTGGATAAAGATCAATTGCTGTGCGTAAGAATAATGAACGTGCCCGATTGCATGTGGTCCGGCGGCATTATGCTGCAAGGAAATCACTCACTGACAATAAACGTCCGAGACGCGTCTGGACACATGCATTTCCTTCGAGTTGATGTGGTACTACAGGAAAGCACGTATTTCATCGTTTTCACCGATGCCAACACGATGCCGCCTCCAATCAGAGTGGACAACTTTTCCGAAGTTCCTTTAAACATTAATCAGGTTATTATACTTAATGAATATATTTTCTCGAAAAACTTTATGCTCTTTCGAAATAAAATAGTGCATGAGTGTATATATGTTGAATTTATAAGCATTTAATTAATCTTTTCTAAGAAAAATACAATTTTGTATTTTCAACTAATCAGTACACTGTTTGGTTTTGTAATATTAATGAATATGAAAATAATTATTTTCAGGCTTCGGTACCTGACTGCTTACGATGGACAGTTAGACCTCATACTTCGGTGCCATATGCACTAGATGAGCCTTCGTTTACCGCTGGATTAGTTGTGACAGCACCGGGAGGAATAATGGCTTCTTACGATTTGAATGTGTTAGGCGAGAACAGAGGACTGACTTATGAAAATTTTATTTACATAGCTTTCACAGGTGAGCACTTCAGGAGGTTGTTCGATTATTCATAAATTAAGTGAATGTTATAAACATAATTATTTATGAAAATTAAAGTATCCAATATTATTTTATATCATTATTACATTTTATACAGAACACAGAACAGTCAATTGCTTGAATGAATTCTGAAATTTGTTTAGCGATGAATAATATTTACATATATATAATTAACGTTTTTTATTACCACCAATTCCTTTGTAAAATATGTGAAAGGAGTCTATTTTCTATCAATTTTCACAGGGACATTCAAAACAAATGGAGATCTTGGTACCGGTGAGAGTAACTTGGATCCTTTAGACGTTGAGACCCAGCGATTGGTGCTTGAAGCAGGATCAGGTGGTTGGGTTGCTTTGCGAAGACAACAATGTGGTAACAGACAGCAACTTTGGCGCATGACTGGTGAAGGTCAATTACAACACGAAGGTAATTATTTTCATCTTCATATTATATTAGATTTATACAATACTAAACATTGCAATGTTGTCTTTGTTATGATTTTTAGGATACGCATCACACAGTTCTCAAAAATTGTTGACGAAACTATATATTTAACATATATTTAACTTATTTCTTTATTAATAAATCGTTTTGACAATAATTTATTCATTTAATCTTTGTTATTATAGGCAGATGATTGAAATAGCATCTTACTATATATCCTTCAAGATTAATTTTTATTTTAAAATCTGCAATTTATGTACTTACTAGGTTCGAGTCCTCCGCGAGATAAGCACACTAGATCACCAGAAAACGTTTTAGTGTTGGACATAGCGGGCACCGCGCCTCAACCTTTCTCGTATTGTTCTCTTGCATTGCGAAGGCCCGATTCTCGGCGTAAGTCCACTCAAACATGGAAGTTTACAGATGATGGAAGACTGTGCTGCGTGCACAGAAATATGTGCGTTCAATCAAAGGATGGATTTATGGGGTTACACGAAGGTATGTCATTATAGAATTCATAATTATATACTGATTTAGCATTTAATAATAGATTCATTGGGAAATTCTTGATCGAATAAAAGTATTATAATTTCAAAATTTTCATAGTTTTAACTTGTTTCGCTCGACGCTTAGATGTAATTGATCAATTATCTGTAAAAATCACCCGTGCAGAATAGCGTAACATTTTTCATTTTTATGATACGTATACGTTATTCTTCATTTATACAAGTATATTCATTATCATTTTGTTAAAAAAGTTTATTTTTATCATTTGTCATTTTAATCCATGCCAGTGTGTGTATTTTCATGATGCATTATTTTTTGTATATCTTACCATTGCACAAATAAGAGAACCGAATTGGGAAAATTTATATCTTCTAATTACAAGTAACTGGTATTAAATATAAACAAGATAAAACATTAAATGTAAAAGAAATTTTTCTTAATAACCGTAAAAACAATTTCCTTTGAAAATTAATGATTATGAATTAAAGAAATACACAAATAGGAGATCCGTAATTGAACAAGTGATTGAAAAAATAATATTATTTACAGTCTACGTTTAGACTCTTCCTAAATCAATGATAAATGTTGCAGGCGGCTGTGTCGCCCGCTGGCAGATGTGTACGTATATTTTTTTTCAGAATGCGCAACGAACGTTGCACATATTATTTATACTTATGAATGGACACGGTTATTTAAAACTGTTAGATACTTGCTGCAAATAAGTATCTTCTTTAAGTAAACTTTAGTTCACGTAATAACCGATAACACTGTTGGCTTCAATAACTCTATAATACACTTGTTAATATTATTTACTGACCTTAACCTTTTCCCGGTTGCAACAAAAACGCTTAGACTAATTCCGCATTGAGAAAACAAGACTGGTTGAAGAAACTAATGTTATGATGATATCGTAACTGTAATTATTTAAGTACTGTTGTTACGGCAAAAGTATTTCCTCCAATGCGATGCAGTTACAAGTTTTATTATTGGGAAGGGGATAAAAGAGGATAATATAAATTACTAAATTACATTACATACAATATTATTATGAAATTCTCACGTATGATCTTCAGTATGATTTTCATTGCAGGAAATTCTTAAATAATATGGAACTATGTATTACTACATATCATTTTGTTTTCTCGTAATAACACGAATGCACACACATCTGCTTACTGCAATGCTGCTACTTTTACATGGATATATAAAAATGTCTATCTTCAAATTAATTTCTATCGTAAAGAAGGATAGAAATCATTTTAATACTGCAGCAATATTGCTTCAATATTATTTTAATAAATATTAATAGTTAACGGGCATTTCAATGTAGAAAGGTAGATTTTTAATTTACTTTTATTGCTTTTAATCAACTTTCTTCATATTTCCCTAAAGAGATTGAAAGTAATAGGATTCTTCATAATTCTGTCTTTGTATTGAAATTAATTTCTAAAGTGAAAATGGAACTATTTTTAATTTATATTTGGAAATCAATTTCAATACAAAAACACAGAATTATGAAGAATCATATTACTTTCAACGTGTTTAGGGGAATATGAAGAAAGTTGATTCAAAGTAATAAAAGTTGAATAAAAATGTACACTTTCTATTTCTTAATTTTTACAGGGATGTAAAGGAAGTTCCAGGGAACTTCCTTTCGTTAGCCTTTTTTTGTTCAAAAACTTTGCTCTTAATATGGCTTTATTGTGATTCTAAAAATCAATGTAAAACTATATGATTGCATTCAGAATTGATACTAGTTTTGAAAATTTAAATAAAAAGAATAGATTCATAAACCAATCAGTCCCCTTAAGGAAGGCTATAATAACATGTATGCGCTTATAAAAATTAAATTTAATCATATTTTTAAATTCTTCGCAGAGATGTATAAATGTAATAAAACATTAAATAAATTTAAAAGACACATTTATTTTATCTATGGAATAACATGCAATTAAAGTACAAATTAAAGTTTCAAAGATATCTGTATATATAATGTCGAAGTTAGATTTGCATTTTTCGTTTTGAAAACTTTGTGTTTCACACGTTATCCGAATGTACGAAGTGTTAAGTCTTGTGTATATGACCGTACGAATGCATATGTATACGAAACTTATTAATTTAATAAGTGTAATATGCTTCGCTTATTAATTTAATTTCTCATGTCATTTCGCATTGTCCCATCTACGCAATTCTCGAGGCGACGTACGTATTCCGCGATGGCGATTAACGTTACAGTATTAAACCCTTATTACAAAATGTTTATAAAACTATCAAAATTTTCTATAAATATGTATTTAGTATTAAGATGCATCAAAACATGACAACTAATTGAACTTTTATCGATTTTCACTCCAAAAATGAACTAAATGTATGCTATGTACATTAATGTATATTTAAAATATATATAAAGATTCAATGTTTGCAGTAACCCCCACTGCAGCAGTTGTGGTATTTAAACCAATCGCAGTATGTAGTTTTGCACTGTATAGTACTATAAAAAAACTCATATATCTATAGAAGCCCAGAGCTGCCGGTTTAGCCGTGTCGGCGTTAACTAGTGTCGGGGTACAACAGCTTACCCCGACACGTCTAAGCCGGCAGCTCTGGGCTTCTATAGTTACATGAGTTCTTTGGTAAATGTGTTGTTCTCCAACTGTTACTTGGAAAAGGTAACAGTCAAATGACCAACATCGTAATATAGTGATATGAATATGTTATATAAGATTATATTATCAATCCTATTTTAAGAAAGATGTACATAATTAGAAGTATACAATTGTTTCGTCGCGAGGCTTGTTTTGTATTATTTCCTACCTACCTCAACGACGATCGACTGGTTTTGTTTATATGTTTGTTTCCTTTTTCTTCTGAGAGAGTAGCGACTCTCTAAGAAGTTCAAATGGAATAAAATTTAAACAGACTATATTTTGTTATGAGGATGCTGCAGTAGCAATATACGGATTTAGCAGAGTAAATGATTAATTGATAATTCACATTTACTATATACAAATTTATTTAAAAACAGGGTTGGCATGATTTAATTCACGATTTACATCAAATGATTTTTTAATTTAAATCATTGATTTAAAACAAATGTTTTTTTTAAATTTAATTCATTTTTAGTAGTACAAAAGGAAAAATTGGTACAATCTAAAAAAAAAGCTTTTGATTGTGTATTAAGTTCGATAAATTTTGTAGAATTTAAATTTGTTCCTTTAAATTTCAATAATTTGTTGGTAATTTGAAAAATGGTCAATTAGGAACTAAATAAAAATCATAAATGATTTATAAATATATATTTTTTTTGTAGATGTCTCTACTTTCACAAAAAACTTAATGGTATTTCATTCAAATTACATTAATGTATTATATCTACATATAACTCCATTATAATATAGAAATAATTTATTAACCCTAAAGAATTCAATTATTCATTTCTTTACATGATTAATTAATTTTATTCCATTTGAACTTCTTAGAGAGTCGCTACTCTCTCAGAAGAAAAACGAAACAAACATATACAAAAAACAAGTTTTGCAGCTTTTTCCGTTTCCTGTTTATTTCTGATATCACAATGCACGAATCCAAAAGATTCAATTTTATTTTATAAAAATGAAGCAATTATTACATAATAATAAATTAAATTGTTTATATATTTTTAATAAAATTGATTTAGGAATTATATATCACATTGAAATATTGAATATATTTAAATAATTATATGTTAATGTACAAAATTAATATACGTATATTATTAAATTAAATTAACACGTATGACTATACGGAATAAAAAATTGATATTTTTTATATTGTTACACATTTTTTAGTTATTTTTTCTTGAAATTTAGATTCTTAATATATTTATTATATTATTAATTAACAAAACACTTGTTATGTAATATTAATGACAAAATTTAAATATAAAATTACAAAATTAGATTTAAATAAGATTTTATGTGATTTAAATCAAAAAAATCATGATTTATTCCAACCCTGTTTAAAAACCAATATCAAAGGCAAAATGAGTTGCACATGCAACATGCCAGGAAAAGCGAGGAAATGCGAGTTAATATTTAATATACATCTTAGTACAATTAGCCTAAAAATATGAGGTGTCCAAAATTTAACCGGTATTAGGTTACAGAACAGATAATAACGAAGAACTCATATAACTATAGAAGCCCAGGGGCCTGATTCTTGAACCCATCGCACCGAGTACGAGAGATTTTCTCTGGCACTTTATAACCGCCAACATTGTAAATGACATATGTCAAAGTATAGCCGGTATACTCCGATACGTTTATTTTACAACGTCAAGTTGTAAAACATGCCATTGAACTAATCAAGTTAATTAGTTTAATGTGTACGTCATTATTTCAGTATGTATAATCACACAGATGCCGGCACAGCAGCGCCATTAAGAACTCGTGGTACAACGGCCAACAACGGCTTACCTCGACACTAGTTAACGCCGACAGGGTTAAACCGGTAGCTCTTGTCTTCTATAGATATATGAGTTTTTTTATAGTACTATACAGTGCAAAACTACATACTGCGATTGGTTTAAATACCATAACTGTTGCGGTGGGGGTTACTGCAAACATTGAATCTTTATATATATTTTAAATATACATTAATGTACATAGCATATATTTAGTTCATTTTTGGAGTGAAAATCGATAAAAGTTCAATTATTTGTCATGTTTTGATGCACCTTAATGGTCTGGGTGCTAATGCATCTAAAGCTCTGGGCTGCTATAGTTTTATGAGTTCTTTGGTAACATTTTTCCAAACACAGGCATACTGTGAAGATAGTTCAAAGTTTGTATAAAACGTTTAAGAGAAGAAAAACTAAAAAGTCAAAATTAAAAAGAAAAAATTATATCATCGAAAGTAAGAAATAATTTTTTACAACAGTTTAATTATGTATACATAAATTCAATGTTCTTGTGTTGAGTAAATAAAATTTGTTATTGAATTACAATTATATTCTTATTGCCCTACTCACTGTTCTCACTTTTTTCTTCATGTCCATATGAGCCCTGAACTTAGTCTTTGTTTATGAATGATACATATGAAATTCAACTTTATACTATTTTACAACTTAATATCTAACTAAAATTTAAAACTAATACATTTTTAGTTTTTTTTTAATTGTTTAGTTTTATTGCTGTAGTTATGTCATGTATTTCGCTCCAGAGACAGACTCTTTATTTCAAAGCAAAGTTTATCTAAATAGATTATAATTGAAAATTAAATCGGTTTTAGGGAGTGAAGCAGTTCTGGGACCATTAACTCATGGTGAAGTTCCGATTGCGCAGCGTGTTGGGCGGTTGCGATTACGGCCAGGGTCTGGATTTTTATCCGTTCAAGTAACCACTGATGGACCGACTCGTGTTTTGCAAATATTGGACATCAAAGAGAGGGTATGACATACATATTATTTTAGGATGTTCTTGAAAGTAGATTAGTCTATAGTTTTCTAAATATTAATTTGAGTTTAATAATCACTAATAAAACTCGATTAATCTCTTATATTTGTGACAGGGACATATTTATAAGATATATGATTAAATAATAAAGATTATATACAGGGTGTTGTACGTTTCATATAAATTCTTTTAAACCACATTCTAAGTAAAAAGAAAATTTATTCAGAAACCAGGGATATTTAAAGTTAAGGTAAAAATCAGGTTCCTTCAAATATCTTGGAAAATATTGAATATAACTATAATATAGAACTATAACTATATTCTGTGCGACAATATTAACTTTTTAAGTTACTTATGAATATTTAATTTGAGAAAAATTTGGAAACGAACTAAGCTCGTCTTAAAATAAAATATTCTTAAATAACTCTAAACTGCTTAGTTATTCAACGTATAGTATTAAAAAGTTTTTTCTCGATACAGACATACGCATATACGTTTATAACACATTTCGTGTTTAACTTCAACATTTCCCAATATGCTTTAAAAAAAACTTCTTTCACTTTAACTTTGCATTACTCTGTAAAAACAGGGTATTGCATAAGATTGCTGGGCCTTTTTGCTTTGATGTTGTTAAAAATATAGTCTTAATACTATTTACGTCGAACTCGGAGTACCCTGTATATTACACATTGTAAATTATTATTCTATTTTGTAGAAGAAGCCCTTTGCTTTGCTGGAAGAACGCGATTGGTCAAACATCGCTGTGGCGCAACGTCCAAATCAAATGAATGCCGACAGCTCAAATTCCGACGCTCGAGAATTCGATTTAAACGTAAACCTTTCATCGGGTCTAGGTTTATCAATAGTGTCACATAGACCAGTCGAAGAACTTCTGTTTGCGCGTTTCGCCGGAATTTCTCTCGATTTGAAGCAGAACAGTGCTCTCAATACAATAGTAGATCTAAAAGTTAATGACGTTCAAATTGACAATCAGTTATTCGAGGCGCAGTGCACGCCCGTATTGTACATATCACGTGCTTCGCGCAATGAAAACGACTCCAGACCCGCCATACATTTATTGGCGGAAAAGTTACCGTCAAAGAATCAGAACGCGGAGATTTATAGGCAAACGCTGGTTACTGTGAAGTCGATGTGTATGCATCTGGAGGAGAGACTCATTTTAAAATTAGCAGCGTTCGTCGGAGTCGGTCGATCAAATCGTGACGCACCTGTCGACGAAAATGACTTCAACGCTCAGAGATTTATTTATGATGTGTCTGCTGCCCACGCTAAGCGGTACTACTTTGGCACTTTAAAACTTGTACCTAGTAAAGTAAGTTTAATCATATTTTTAAAATTATTTTAGAAGTTTAAAAAATGCATTTATTATGAAATCATATAGACACACGTCTGGATACAATTTCTCATTTTGCGTTAGTGGTTCAATCTTATTTAGGTTCAATAAAGTCACTACAATCGCTCTAATCCTAAAACTTTATATTTCTTTAGCGTGAAACTGGCAAAGGGAGTTTTGTAAAATGATTTTCCTCCGATAAACATGTAGAAATGATCGGGAGTTTTACTATTAATATTAATTATGTTAATTTTTGAACATTCGTATTCTATGTACACAATGTATCTTTATGATAACTCTGATAATATTTTCATAATTATTATAACAAATGGTCTCTTTTTTAAGCTTGTTTGTAATTATTGTTAGGTTTGCTAATTTGATACACTCAATATGGATTGATGCGCAATAAAGTGATAGGTAAAACAGAGTTTTTTTTTAAAGAAAATGTTGTCTATAAATGATTATACTTGTTTTTTTAGAAACACTAAAAGTAAATTTGTAATTGTATATATTTCAGGTAACACTGAGTGTTTCAACTTCTACAAAATTGCCGCCACATCTTCAATCAATTAAGAAGAAATTAGGCCTCATGTTGATAAAATTCGAAGATGCCACGATCGAGCTGGAACCATTCATTAGAATGCACCCCTTCGAAAGCCGACAATTTCTGATACACTCAATAATAAAACATTATAAGGATGTGAGTTTTATCAATATACTTGTCTGTTTGTTACAAAGAAATGTTAGGAAACACGTAAATTAAAAAAATTCTGAAAATTTGCAGAGATATAGTTGGTTTAACCCAAACACATCAGTATTTTGTATGCTTTAACGAGATGAAATCATCTCTTGGGAAAAAAATTTGTTCTTCTTCGTCGAATATCTACGAAGCAGTAATAGATAATTATAAAAATTTCAATGTAATTTGTGTGTTTTTGTATGACTGTACGAAAATAGTTTTTAAATCTTAAATTTGATTTGGGCGCAGGGGGAGTCTTTCAGCAAACTTTTTTCTAAATTATTTCAATAGTTTAATATCACTTATTATGTTGAATATTTTTTCGAGGAGTGATTTCACCATTTCAGTATCAATATAAAAGTGATTTAACCCACACACAAAATAATGTGTTTAGCTTGAACCACACGACGTTCCTACAAAATATTTTGCATTTTTTAGTTCCGTAACCTTGTTAAATTGCAATGTGCTAAATCTAATTTTGGACATTTCATAAACTTGTATGTACAAAATAAAAAAGACTAAATAATACATTTAAAATCCACTGTTATTTTTTAATTAAGGTTTATTTTGCATTGCGTCAATTTGCTTCTTGCTTTCTTCAAGTTAAAAATTATATTTCTTATCTGTTAGATTTTTAAAATACAAAATAATTTTAATCCCCATTATTGTTATTACAGGAATTAAAATGGCAAGCGGGAACAATCTTAGGTTCCACCGATTTCCTCGGAAATCCGTTAGGTTTTGTCAATGATGTTTCCGAAGGTGTCTCCGGCTTGATCTACGAAGGCAGCGTGAAAACATTGGTGAAAAATGTAACTCACGGTGTGTCCAATTCCGCGGCGAAGCTAACAGAATCTTTATCGGATGGACTTGGACGAGTGATAATGGATGAACGACACGAAGAAGCTCGACAACGCATACGCACCAATACTGGTAAAAGTGTGGATCATCTAATAGCCGGATTCAAGGGCTTTGCGTTTGGTATACTAGGCGGTCTTACCAGTATTGTCAAAGAGACGTATGATGGTGCAGCTAACGAAGGATTTCCTGTAAGTTATTTATACAAATCCCGTTTTTTCATTAGGTTAAAACCAGTGCGTCCAGATTTTTGAGATATATATATCCTTTTTTTTATCATTTAAATATACATACAAGAGAAAAAGCCGGAGATAATCGACATTTCAAAGCAATATGATAATATATATATTTATTGATGCGAACATATATACCTTATTTATAATATATTTAATTTTCACGAGCACTAAATGCGTCATCTACGCACAAGAAAAAAAGTACATATTTTCAATTATATTATTACAATCAGTCAATCATATCAAATCGTCAAGTGAGAACATCTTATTGCCTATACAGACAGCATTCATATAATTTTTAAAAAATAATAGGCATTTAATCAATACTCAATAATTATTATTTTCTAGGGATTTGTTGCTGGTATTGGAAAAGGGGTCGTAGGGACAGTAACCAAACCAGTTATGGGTATTTTAGACCTCGCCACGGAAACTGCGACTGCCGTTCGAGAAAAAAGTAGAAGGTATGGAATAAAAATGAAAAATACGGTGCTCGCTCCATAATTTTTAAACCACATTTTTGTTCTACGTGAAATATTGGTTTAAATGCATGGTTCTTTCATTTCAGCGCACATCGGCTGCTTCCGAAACGCGACAGACCGCCACGCGTTGCGACTGGGCCAGCAGGACTTTTGCCTCCATATAATCACGAGCAGTCAGAAGGACAGGAATTCCTCTACAGCATTAATGATCGTGATTACACCGAGCTGTTTGTAGCATACGAATGTTTGCGCAGCGGTGCTGAAAATCTCAGAGTGCTCGTATCCAACGAAAAGATTCGCATCATATCGGGCGCCACTACGAAAGGCGTTGTTACCGAGGTTAATTTGGCCGATTTGCTGCATTGCCAACCGACGCAAAAGTTAGAAAGTAACGGCACGATGTTGCATTATATCGAGCTTATATATAGAACAGTTTCGATGACAGCTGTAACCTTTGACGGACATGAGGCTCTGAAGCGACCTAAGGTCAGATGCGACAGCGAGGACGTAGCTAAATGGGTAATTATGAATTACATTTTATTACTTCTAAATAAAGTACGATATAGAAACTTAAATATAGTATATATACTGTATACAGAAACTAAATGAAAATTAAAGTTTAGATGCGGAAAGAAAAGACAACATGTATTAAAACAACAACAATGTGATCAAGTAATCAATAGTGAATTTAGTTTTAAACGCCTGGTCTAAAACACTATAATAAAACCTTAAGTTTTAATATTGCAATTAAATCCATATAACTCTGATTAAATAACAATTAATAATTGTATATGTTGCATATGTAATTAGTAAATTAATATATTATAATAATAAATAATATAGTTGCGTAAAACTGAGTTGTTCATTCACTTATATGAATAACGATAGAGATAGTTATATATTATTTATCTGAAACATATAATACGGTTATTAATGCAAAATAACTAGACTTCAGCAATGACGTACGAGTAATTTTAAAACATAAAGCACAGCTCTTTCGAACAAATTATAAATTTTGTAGAAGTTAAACGACAATATTATTAAAATTATCTATAGCAAATGTATTAGTACTCAAACCTAAAATTATAACATTTAATTATTCATAACATAAATCAGTATAATTATTATGTTACCAAATTGAAATAATTTTCAGGTGTCGCAGCAAATTAATTATGCCAAAAGCATGTACGAGGAACGTTACTTGACTTTAACATCGTCAGACAATATTTTAGATGACATTCAGAATTACAAATAAAAACTATTTTCGTAAAAATGTATAAACAATTTTTTGTACTGTTATACGTTCTTACAAAAAAACTATGGTTTATATCGCATCATAGAAAACAATATTTAACGTTTCGTGCTTGAACCTATATGTATATTCGTTTCTGTTGGTTCTTTAAAGTTTTTTTCATTGATGTATTTTGATAATGGCGCTGGTTTAATATATTTGATGAACTCCGTTATAGACTGAGGGAAAAGGATCAGCTACAGTCTTAATAAAACTGGAAAATACGTTGTTATATCTCATATATACCAATAATTTTAAAGAAAACAAGAAATTTGCTTACATTCAACAGGTTTGACGTAAATATAATTTATATGTATGCATTGCATATATTTCTAGGTTTTATTATGACTATAACAATATGTATGTATCATCGAAAAATATATTGCAATTTTACAAATGAATTTGAGAATTAAGACTGGACCTGCGGTTTAATTGAATGTGTTATAGCGGAGTTTTATTATACGTATTATTTTTCTTTCGTATTAGCGAAACTTTTGTAATTATCGTAGGCAGGCATTCCAACTAGCAAAGGATTGTATTATACTTCCATATATTTTTTATGGACGCATAGTATAAATCGTCTGCTAGTTGACATCGCTAATCATAAATATTAACAAGACTGATGTAAAAAGTGGGAAAAAGCGCACCATCGATAAACAAAATCACGATCTAGGATTTGAAAGGTTTTTTATTTTAATACAATATATATGTATTCTTTTTATACATCATATTTCATTGTAAGTATGTTAACATTAATTTCAAACTCATATATGATCAAGAATCTGAAAAAAAAACAGTAATAAATGTGGATTAATTTGAATACAATTCTGAGAAGTATATACAGTACTAATATTTCTATTATCAAACATCATATCAAAGTTGCATACTTGTCAATTTGTCATTTGTATACAATTAAATCATAAATACGGTAAATTTGTTTTTATTTAGAAAGTGAAATATTATTCATATTTGTATAAATTTTGAGCCCTTCGAATCATAGATCATCGAACGTTTAATGTTAATTCATAGTTTGTTGAAGTTATGATAATACTCAAATGTATTTCACTATTGTTGCTTGAAATTGCTCAGGTTTCAGACATGCAAATCTGTATAGTTGGTATAATGAGCACAGTACATTTTTGTAATTTGTCACTAATAACTGTACCTTGTAGATACAAACATAGACCATGTGTATATTGTACATTAATAGCAATGTAAGATGTTGTGTTATCGTTATATAATTGTTATGTTCTAGAGAGGCACGATTTTGTGTGAACAAATATTCTCGCACAATAAAAAATTGAATTATGATTGAAATAATTAGCGACTAATTTAAATCACGCGAAAATGTATCATAGAATGCATTTTAATTGAATTTGTATGTAAAAGTAACATCGTTTCGTATATAATTTAATTATTTTGGAACTGGATTTTAAAACCTTTTATACGAATCCTTTGATAAGCTGTATAATTTATATATTATTCGAAGGAAAGTAGTATACTTTGTATTTTCACTTTACAATACTTTTG
>JABFOW010000188.1:0-14037 GCA_022817725.1 Archaeoteleia sp. ZL-2020 | reverse complement strand
CAACGTGGAAATATGAAGTCAAAATTTAATATGAAATAATGTTGGGATGAAAGAGAGTCTTATCAAAAAAACTTGCTGACGGATTACAAAGTATTAATTAAATTAAGCTCGTCTTTGCTGTAGTCTCTTCATTTACATCGTGATGAGATGAATACTTGCTTGTACAGTGATGCACTGCTTCATAACTCCGATAATGGTAGACTATATTCGAGTAAAAATATTAAACATTTCCTCAGGTTGTTCGCTAAACTAATGCGAGGATTTAATTTTCTCAACGTAATCAAGAACTCAGCTTCCCACTGTTAGGTACATTAAATATGCTATTTTTATGAGTTTTTCCAATTATGTAGAAGACAAAGGTCCATGTGTATTGTATTTTTGATGAGACAAAATTCTGTTAAAGATTACACATATTATTGTTACCTGATTCATGAGACTGAAACAAAAGGTAATATATACAATTACGGGAAAACGTATCTAAAATTATAAAATATAGCAAAATGGAATATTTGAATACTTCTTTAATAACTCAGTTTGTTAATTATTAATTTTTCCAAGGGACTAAATAAAGTAAATCCTAAAATGTCTCTTCGCGTGGATATTTTTAATTTTCTCATACGCGATAAGCTTTGTGCAATGCTTGTGTTTTCATCTTGCGAGTTTTTGGCGTATGACAAGGTCCCCCATCCGTCATAACGTCGTCGCAAATCCTACCACTTCGTCAACCTCGCGACGATTCAACGGCGAATCCCATGTGCGCAGGGTCACACGCGTAATCGGGAGGCAGGTGTCTCGTTGGCATCTCTTAACGAAGGACAAGTCAGCCCTCGGTTGCTTGTCGTCTGTTTACCCCCGTCTGTTTCCTTTGCTTTTTCTCCTCTTCCTCGTGAACGAGAATCTCTTATCAAACGTCAAGCGAGGGCGGGGGGTGTGAAAAGGAATTCTTTCTTGTTAGATTGTTTGCCTGCATGCAAGAAAGAACGAAGGAACATGTTGTTCAAGGAGGTCCAATGCATCGGCAAGATCATTTCCGTTCTTATCGAGATAAGTTTTTTATCAGATAAAAAGTACATTAAAGTTAATTTTAAAAACACGTCTGAAAAATGGTTTTAAGTTTTAGCTTGAATATACACAAGGGTTTCGCGTTATTGGTCGTTGTACTATAAATATGGTTTTACCATTCCCAGAAATGTGCGATGTACGATTTTGGCAAATCCTTTAAACAAACAAGTGGCTGTAGAGCCGAGGTGTGCGTCTAGCTGGTGCAATCTACTTTTGAAAGCCTGCTGCCATTAGACCAGCGATCTAAATCCTAGGAACATTTGCTCAGGGGATTGTCGCTTTATACATGGGAGCACCCAGGATCGTCATCTTCACCCTCTGCGTTTTGTCTTGTTATTTCGCATCTCGCTAGCCTTTGTTAGATGTCTGGTTACTTTGAGACGTCGAATTTATCGTGGACATTCCAGCCTCTCGCTAGATCCACAAGGCAAACATTATTGGTGGAATAAGAGCGCCCGTTGAGATCACCAAGAATAACATAAGGGTTCTAAAAAGGTCCTAAAAGGTTACTTTTAAACATATTATTGGAACAATATTATACGAGACTTAAATTAATATTGTCAAATTTAGTAAAAACATTATTTCTTGTCAATGTCTTCACATATATTAATAAATGACGAATGAATAACGAATACATTTATATTACTTAATTGGAAACTACCAAACTAGAATTCCGAATAGAAATGTGATTAGGGCTTTGTTAGAGTCCGAATCAAGCAATCTAATGTCCCTAATGGGGTCATGATCAGCGTAATCTATTACGATGTAATAACAGGAACGAATCAGATCCTAAATAGACCTTAATAAGGCCTTGTAGTAGGGAAATATTTCTACTTCATCCTAATAAGGTCCTTACCCGGTACTAATCAGGCCCTAATGATTTTATGAAATTTGTTTATAGCTTCTGTATATACGAATATCGTAATGTTGTGAACCTATTCGTGCCGGGTCTGATCAGGCACCACGGGCCGTTGGCCTAAATATATTTCCGAACATCATCATTACCCGATTAGTGCAGTGATTCTTCCTTAATCGATTACGTCCAAAATAAAATACTTTAGTAGCAAAAACTCGATTCAGCAAAAAAACGAAATTTAATTTTCAACGATTGGAATGCAATCATGAAGTGATTAATATGTGCCTCTTTTATTTATATATGGATTAAAATTTCAAGGAGTCTAAGTATCGTTTAAGGTTAGGCCGAAAGATCGATTCCAAAATCTCAGTATTTCACGAAAGTTACGAGAAGACAAAGTGCGCGACAAAAACCAAACCTCTTTTGGCCACGAACAAAGAAGTCACTTCATTGAATCACGGCGCCCTCCAGTAGGCCCGCTTGATTTATAGGGAAGGCCGTTCCACTCAACTCAACGATGAAGTGGTCGAACATCGGCCAAGAAATTACCGGACGATCTCCGGAAGTAAAATGGCAGCAATTCTGAACGTTCTCAGAATTATTTTATTCGGTGACAGCTACAATTATTTGCGGATACACCGTTTGAACTCATCAAAGTGGACTAATTTATACACGACTCGGATTGTGTCATGTCTAAATTAATTGTCATCATCAGGAATACAAATTAGTATGGAGCATTCAGTAACAAGCGCACTACTTTTTTTGGTCGGCGGTGGTCAGAATGGTGGTCACAATGGTCGTTCTAGAATAGCTTGGTCGTCTATGTAATACGGGTATCCCATTGAACGATTATGGATTGTAGCAAAATTGTAGATGGTAACAAAATTGTCTGTAAATTATTTCAAACCTTCATTTAGAACTTCTAAAAGATGCTCTTTTACTAGGAACTAACCTTATGTTACGTAAACGTCTTTGTTATTACGAAAAACGAAATTAATTCATAAGTTGTAGTTTTAAATAACGTCAGGTTAATTAATTTTCGTCTAAAATGGTTCAAGACGTAACTCTACCCTAGTAGAATATCTCTATTGCACAACATGGGGCGTGTCCGTTGGAACTGTCGAACCATATGATGTTCCTATTAGGAAATATAATACGGCCACATCGAGTCATATATGTCTTTGTGTGGCCCCCATAGAGATAATCTGGATGTGATCCTATCTTGGTCTATGTGGCCCTTATAGGGATACCAGTTATAGCCTCCCAGACATGTAGGGCATCATGAGTTTCCTTTTAGAAAGTCTAATGTGACCCTATCGAGCCATATGTGGATCTGAAATGAAACTCCACGTCGGGCTACCTAGGTGGGTCCCCATCTGGCCTTGATGAGTCATATGACCATGTCATGTCGGGTTACCAATGAGAGGCCTCATGAGACCATAAATGCCCCGATCGCGGCTACATATGGCATTTATATCGCGGTACAGATACTCTCGTATTCTTCAAAAAGATTAATTAGCGTTTTGAATTAATACTTCACTATTATTTTCGAAGACTTCTATTATAAACTATATAAATATAAACTATATCCAAAAATATATGTAAGGTATTTTTATTAATTCTGTTCTTGTAATACTCAATTGTTTTACTGTACTAGTCTAACAAATTTGTAAGTGAAATATAGTTTATGAATATAAAATAATTAAAAAGATCAGTTTATAGGTGTAACAAATGTTCACGACGAAAGTAATTTGGAAGAGCGTCTATAAGTCTCGAGATCCATGCTAGTAATTAAAGCGTTTGAATTATCTATTAGAGGTGTTACATGTGAATACTCTCCAATTAGTTAATTTAAAAATTATGTGAATTCGCTTTACGTTAGTGGGAAACTAAATAATTGTTTCATATACATCAAAGCTTCAAATTAAATTAGATATAATTATACAAATTCTTATTCAAATATTTTTGCAAGAATAATGAAAATTGTGTTTTTAATAAATCACACGATTAGTATTTATTTTATCTATTTTATCATCCTTAAAGTGAAACAACATCTAATTTGGAAATCTTATTATAATAAAATATTAATTTTATGATAATGAATTGCATTCAGTCGTATAATATTATATGCTTTGCTAGATCCTTGGAACCAAACATGCGGCCGTTTATTGGCAAGGTTGATATGAAGGCACGCCTGTCATAACTGCCATCATCGCTAACGGATTAGTATATCATACATCATATATGTCGTGAAAGGGACAATCCAATATATATAATAATACACCTGTTTTCTATTATATTCTGATTTATCAACTTTTATTGTAACGAAAAGCAAACCAATTTGGTCGTCAATGAAACCCTACACAGGATTACATTGATGGAAGGTCAAATTAATGTAAAATGTTTATTGATTGAACTAACTATAATACAAACAATTAATGTTTTCAAACTCTGAGTAGATTCAGCGATGAAATTCAAGTTAATTTCTATTCCAAACAGTACAAGATTTACGAGAAAAGAAGCAGGTGAACTTTCCTGCTGAATGATTTGAAAAGATTCCGACGATGTATTCTCCAGATAGGAGCATCGCCTGGGATGTTATACATGAAGGGCGAAGGACGAGTTGATGGATTTTAACCCTAACCGGTATTCGATTACCGATCGAGACTCCCCTGGCCGATAATCCATTACAGTTCTTGCTACGATTCACCCTGCTGCTCTCGTCGGGCGAACGACCCGGCACCCTCGGCGACTCGTACGTTTTCTGGAATTTATCAGCGCGGATTGGATCGCAAATGGGTTTATGCGAGATTCCAGTGCATAACAACGTGCCTTACGCGGAGTGAAGAAACCCAAGACACGGAAAAATATAAATACTAGATGTACCGCATAATTACTTGTCCTTTGGAACGTTTGAAATATATGTATAATATACCATGTAATGTATTACCAATTATGCAACACGTTGAATTTCCGCAAAATATTGTAAATACTTCTTTTAGACAAATACAAGCAATGTTATGTACTACGTTAGGTGATTTCTAGAGTAAAAGTTGTAGAAAAGGTTCATATAAAATCTGAAAGTATCTCAATATGCCCAAAGACCTTGAAACTGACAATTTCTTGATTCAAGCATTCAAGTTCTGAAATAATTCACTTCGAAGCAAATTCTAAACCACACATTTTCTCTCAAATTTAAAGCCATATGAATAATAATTATAATTATCATTTCCCATTATCTAGACCCTTTGTCTGGTCCTTGAATATAAAGTTAAGATTAAGCAAAATATCCTATCTTAGGATAGGTTAAATCCCATAGTAGACAATGTCGCATCACTTAATGATTCTAATTTATTTATTTTAATCGCAAAGAATCATTGAATTTCAGCATTGAATAAATATACAGTGCGTCCAAAATGTTCCAGAACGGCAGGTAGCTTATCCAAATTTGTGTCTTGTATTATTATATAAGAAAGGATTAATGAGTCGGCAACCTGCCATCCAGAAAATTTTGGGCGCACTGTATAACGTAAATTCAGAAGCACATCTTGTCGAAATCTGTATCCGGACATTGCGTGTATCAACATTATGCCGAAGACTTTGCTACCTCCTGAACTTGAGTAGAAATACAAGTAAGGCATTACTAGGACCTTGATCAGAGTGCTTGCGGTATAGCAGTAGGTCATGACCAGACAGGCTACTTTACACATAGGGCAATGACAATTGACTGACCCTAATAAGACCCTAATAAAGACCCTAATAAGACCTTGACAATAAATGTGACGCTTTGGGCCTAATTTACCTAATAGCCTGATCCGTGCCTGATGTCCGCCTGACCTGAGAGTATTCGTGTTTGATCATGATCTGATCAGGGTCGCAACATTTAATACATTTCAATGTATCTACATGAATTGCGGCTTACATAGATATTAGACAAAATTATCTGAGTTGCCCGACCAGGCCAGTATAAGTCCGACATCGTGAACCTATTAGGCAACAACGAAGTTTCATAGTTATTCTGATCCATGCTTGATTCGTGCCTGATCAGATACGTGCCTATTATGATCCTTGTTTGTTGCCTGACAGGTTCATGGTCTTAAAGATTTGGTAAATGATTAGGCAAATACCTATGTAAGCTGTGATTTATTTATATGCAATTTATTAAATGAGGATATCTATTAGAGACATCAGACTACACGCATCACATTTACTGTCAGGGTCTTATTAGGACCCTGATCAGGCAGTGGCCATTGCCCTATGTGCAAAGTAGGACTGCCTGAGCATGACCTAATGTTAAACCTGCATCCTGATCAGGTCTTAGTAAGGCTTTACATGAATTTCTACTTGGGACGTTTTAAGAACCTGTTGTTTGCGACCTTTTAAGAATTTGTTTTGTGTCTTGTGTAGACAATGCTCGATTCGGTAAATGCAAGATTGAATCAATAATTTTCAGGGTCGTTAGTTATGTATACCTGTATGATACTCTTAATTTTGATGGATACAAAAGTGTCCGTAATTGTCGTTAATTTGTACAATGTATAGATTAGAGAGTGTTTATTCCGTAAGCTTTTTATCTGAAATGTTAAAAATGAATGTTATTTCATGATACCTTAATTATGCACAGCAAATCAGCGCCGCCTGAATCGGCGGACACTATCTCATCCACAACATTATTTAGTTTATATAGTGTCGTGGGACTGGGTGTTTCGGTATATTGCGTTTTGTGACCTTGCTATACAAGGTTCTCATCGCGGTGTCCACCACGGGAATATCTGTCACGGCAGCCTAACCTAGATTGGCTGCTGCAGAAGTGTCGAATGCATGACGAGTTAGCGGATTCCAAACGCGGGAAGCTGCGGGTAGAAAGGTGGGTTCTTTTTATTGTATGTTGCCTTCCAAACAAGCTAGGCGTGAATCCGTAACGGTACGGCATGAAATATGGCCGCCGGCCGTGACCATTTAAGGTGAAATTGGGAGTTTCTTTAACAATGGTAACCTCGGGGTAGGACCAGCCACCAGTAGCTTGCCTCTTTTTGACTCGTCGCTGGCAGTCCTACAATAGGTGTTGGCTCCGAGGGGACAGTAGTTCATAGCTGCGCTGTGTCGAGAGTGACGCAAGTCCATCTGGCAAGCATGACGTGAGTTCCCAGTATGAGAGTCTTAGACAGGGGCCTCGGTGCTACTGAGCACTCCTGTTCTAAAGTCAATTATCTATGCTTGCTATACAAGGTAACTGTCCGGTCGAAAACATCCAACTGGGAACATATATAGGATTATTGTACTATTATATTATCGGGTAAGGCTGCTAAGTAGCACGTGTTTTCCTACATAGATGCCCCTGTGGGTCCCTATGTAATTTCGTATACAAGGTTTCACAAAACTTTTGTACTTTTCAAATAACTCATCGGGGTTGCATTTTACGAAAAAACGTTCAATTCAACATTTGGATAACTGAAATAGGCTACTAAAACCTTGAGTCTTACGGGTAACTTTTGTTTGCAACATTTTTCCATTTTTATGACTTCAATTTCTCGATATATTGAACGAAATAACTAGAGATTCTTAGACATTCAAGGATTATTTACTAGGATACCTTCAACTTTAGAGAAACAGTGCAAAAGATAAAAAAGGTTTACTTTATCCTGATAAAGCTTTGAGACTTATTTCATACATTTTTATCAAGTTTTTGGTTAATGTCAATCAGTTATTTTTTTGGATACTCGACATTGAGTCATACGTTAGTTTCTATCATGACATTCAAAGCCCCACGTAGCAGCCCACAAGCGAATCTACATAGGAATCTATGTAGAAAAGGGTATCCGACATAAATACAAATTTTGTTAAGGTAAAACGTAATAAATTTGTATACTAAGACCCCACCAATTATTACTTCGTTATCTGCTCGTACTCACACTGTATAGGAATCCATGTAGGAATATGTCCTATGGAGGAACCAAAATAGATCCCTATTCCAATTTCCCAGGCGCGCCTAGGTAGGATCCTATGTAGGTTCCCAGCTTGTTATTTTTGACGGGGTAATAATCACTCAATTTGGACAATTTACGACTGAATTATAAATTAATAGTGTCTATGGAAGATTTTGACACAGTGACGATTAGGTATTAGAAATGCCTAATTGTAGAACTAGGACTATTGGAATATAGTGTTGGATGAAAGATAGTCCAGTTAAGGTTAAAGAAGATGTAGGATAATTGGCAAAAGATATACAAAAATTAAAGGGTTTTCCCTTTCCTCAATTCCTTTCTATGAATTTTTCAACATGCAGTACGGCCCTCTTAATTCTCGATGCTCCCTAAAAGTCAACTTTAAACTACTATATATTACAGTTTACCCATTACTAGATTGACAGTTTTTAACGACTTATATATAATAACGTAAGGAAATGACAGTTTCGATATTATTTATTTATTGTACCATAGTCTGGTAACAATAATATAAATCTCACAATTTATAACAATTTCCTGGGGAAGGGAACTATATTATCCTCTGTAACTCATCTTGAATCAAAAATAATGGCGTCTGGAGATACTTTTGGGATAGATCGAGGAACACTCTCGCATTTCTCCAGCGTATCTATGAGGTTCATATTGCACATTCGCATGTGCAATATACTGAGAAGAAGCATCGAAGAGTATGCGGCCCTTTAATCTTCACAGATCAAAACGGTGATCGCGCGAGAAGGCATACCGCATGCCGCCTGAAGAACTTGATTGCTTTGTGTATTCAAGTGGAAGTCTAACAGCATTTCAAAGGACTGTCGCGCCGCAAAGAAAATTGCATTGTAATTAAAACTTTGTCCGTCGATATTGCACTGAATGGAAAATCGAAAGTGTTGGCTGCGATTGATATTACACTCTGATAAAAGGGTTTGAAGTGATTTTGAAGAGATATGGACATTACAAAGGAAACATTAAAGTAAGTATTGTCTTGATTAATTAAAAATTGAATATATCAGTCGCGTTCACTTTCAATTGTAATTGAGGTTTGTAATGTTTCCTAGCATTTATTTGCGTTAAAATAAAATCGTGGAGAAGGAGTTATGACACATGCATATGTGTTAGTTTTTTTTAATTATAACACTACAATCATTACTTGAACAGCATACAAATTATGAATCGAGTGAAATATTAATTTATGTATTATTGAAGTAGAAATGCAGAATGCGTACAAACTGGGAGGAACGATGGATACTGTACTTCGTCATGATGTTATCGTCATATTTTCTTAATTTTCCATTCGACATTTCATTGGAAACACCTCATTATATACAGTCGAAACTCCTCAATCGCATTAACGCGTTGCAAGACGAAGCATCCGCGACGAGTAGTTGGCGAAGCTTACAGTATTCAGTCCGAGACGACTCCCTAATGATTTTCACGGCGTCAGAAATTTCTGAACAGAAAAGTAAGAACAGAAGAGAGAAGAATATAGTTAAAAAAAAGAGGACCAAAGAATTGGTTGAAACGAAACGTAGTGATTGATTTTCAAGAAACTTCTAAGAGAGGTGTATATCAAAC
The DNA here is from genome assembly GCA_022817725.1 of Archaeoteleia sp. ZL-2020. NCBI lineage: Eukaryota > Metazoa > Arthropoda > Insecta > Hymenoptera > Scelionidae > Archaeoteleia > Archaeoteleia sp. ZL-2020. The sequence continues at coordinate 4,581 of JABFOW010000188.1, read as the reverse complement.
AAAACGTTCATTTTAAGATTTCAATATATTCTTAGCACTTCATAGTACTCACTTATTATTAATACTCTTTGTTTATTAAATATAATTGAAACGAAGATACTATAATTAAAATTCTGTCTTGATTCTATATTTAAATCTACCTTTGTATTCATAATTCTTCAAGACGTCTAAACTTTTATACTTTCAATAGAGGATTCTCCTTATAGTAATAGCAATTAGCATTTTTTAATTAGACTGCGCCTTTAGATTAATTACTTTAGATAAATATAGTAGGCACAATTTAATCAGTGTTAATGATGCTTTCATTATTCAAAGGGTAAATTATCCCCTGAAGAGTGAATTGGCTTTTATCCCGATTTGCGTGGGTCAGTTAGGCGTCACCCGAAATTGCGTTAACGTGTGAAGTTGGCGCTAAATTGACCCCAGGAGGGAGACAATAGATTACACTTTCCTCAGGAATGTAGTGTCACTGTTCTTAGGACGAATAGACACATAATATGCTAATCAGGAATGTTTGTTGCTACATATTTATTAAATATTGTACGAAATTGGAGACTGTATTGTGGTGGAACATTTCGGGTTCTGCCAGGAATTGGTACCAATATGCAACGATGTCTACATAACTAGAGTCTAGCAATATCAACTCAAATATTAACTAAAATACAACCATCTAACATGATCAACTTGTGGCTATATCAACATTTATGTGCCTTAATCAAAATCCAGATAATTACTTTGCTTAAACCCAATAGCCTTACTGATTCCATATACAACTACTATTTTAAGTTAGAATATCATTAAATAAACTACTATCTTTTTCAATGTGATTTCATAAAGATTTACTTGTTCATGTGTCAATTGGAATAATATTACAGGCAAGAATTTTGGGTATACCCTCCAAAGAAAACTGATTGAACTATTTTATTGAATTGACTTTCCGACGATTTTAATTTTAACTTCAACTTATGTATGCGCAAGGTATATTTCACCCCACTCGAGTACAATCGAGGTCTCCGTATTGGAAGTAATTTCTAAGCTTCACGATCCTCACCTCTCCCAGTGAATGTGGTAAGGAAAAAAAGAAGGGAGTCGTTGTGTGATTCCTTTTGGACCCCTAACGACCTCGTAACGCATTTAAGTCTCAGTTACGCACTGTTACTTTAAAGGCGACTCTCCATTGCATTCTGCGAAGCTTTTTCTTGGGTAAGACTGTCAGAAAAAGAGAGAAGCGAAGGTAAGAAATAAAGTAGACGAAAGAGAAAGAGGGGGAGACGGAGTGAGTAAGTTGGCGGGACATTGGAACGACGAATCCTTAACATAGTCGAAAAGCTCCTTTTCATTTTATACCTCTCTCCTTATACTGTACTCGCAAGTACGTCAAGAAAAATGCAGGAGCAGCAGCCGCTTTATTTTATTGCATTATGTTCGTCTAACACGCGTGTAGCATCGTCATAATGGATGCAAGATATTTACCTCTTGCATTGAGTAAACCACGAAGGAGCAGCTCTTATAACGAGGTACCTTCTTCACGTCTTATGAAAGTGTACTATCTATGAAGATGTGACATTCCTCTCATTTTTATGTGTTCTGCCTGCGAATTCGTACGATTTCCTCTATAAGATTCGCAGTTTCTCAACGCTAAACTTGCCCTTCAAGTGAATTACTTTCTTTTTACTTTTCTGACTTTTTAAAGATTTTTATGTTTTAAAAGTCACTGACAACTTAATCGTAAATCGTCGTAGAATTTTAAGCATATTTGTATATTTTCAAAATAAGTAAGAATACAGATACAAATGAAATATTGAGATTTTTTATATGAATATAAATATACTAATAACAAAACTTGTTTTCTAAAATATAATATGACAAGAATAAATATTTATAGTTGAGAATAAATATTTATATAAATGTTATAATACCTTACGATTTTCAATAAGATGTGATGCAAATTAATGAAATTTTTGATCTCTATATTTGTTCATATTCCATTTAGTATTACATTTTGTTAATCTGTTGAATTGGCTCTCCAATTCTACATATAATGACAATGTAACAATACAAAGAAATAGTAAAATAATTATTTAACATACACTGAGAAAAATTGTTGACAAGTGAATAATGATGCTGAAACAGATTTACAATGTAATAACTAATGACAACAAACAAAATCAGCTTGAATATGGCAAACATGAGTTGCCGAACTGTCGCAAACATTATGGAAATAAATGGAATATAAACAAATATTGCGACAAAAATTATATAACCATTTCCTGAATGGGTAAAATTTAAATGTAACCCTATTGAGACATCTAGAATTGCAAAGTTAACTATCTATTTCTCTCAGTTTGCTAACCATGAAATAGTGATTTTACGATCCAATCATTTTTGTTTTTGAATAACAGTAAATTTATAATCCTCGTGCTTATAATATTTTACTTTCTAAGTTAAAACAAATATGTAATAAATGATACAATATTTGTGTTAAATAAAATTTCATGATACTCTATATGTACCTTTTGATAATGAATGAAGGTGTTGATTTTCGATTGAACATTTCGACGGAAAGAGGCTTCTAGTTCTCCCCAACGGAAACCGGCCCCAATATCGTCTAATGGCCCGAGAGACAAACGTCGTGACGGATTTGAACGAGCCCCGTCAGTTCTGATCTGTTCTACCCGCGCACAAGCTGCCCCATACCAATGTCGTGATTTAATTCTGGGGACTCATCTTCTCGATTGGGGACGTACTAACTTTTCAATCAGTCGTCACTGCTTGGTTGCATTGGGGTGAAGGATTTGTGATTTCCCCGAACTACATTCTAATTCATTGAAATGCTTTACCAGGAATGCTAAGAATCCACAGCTTTTATTAAAAGCTTTGAAATTTAAATATTAATAAATATGTGAATTACATAAAGTGTATTACATTGTTAAGAACAATGGGTTGTAAATGACTTTGTGCTTATTGCAGAAGAAAAAGTAAATTAAAATTTCATTTTTATCAAATGTGGAACAACGTTGTAGAACTGACGTTTTCTTACTTGACTAACGATCCGTTGAAATTAAATATCGGAAAATGTATGATAGGGCGCTATAAAATATTGCGCTATGGTCAGGTACGCTCTACGTGCAATTTGAGTGCCTCGCTCTCGAACCTCAGCACGAAGGAATCTCGTGCTCGGTAAAGCTATTGGAAAAGTGGATACTGATACTCAGAAGCATATTTTTTGTTAAAAAAAGAGAACATATTAGACCGCAGATTTCAGGGAAATTCCGTAACCGTAAAATAAAAAACCTCAACATATTATTCCCACAGAAGAAAGACAAAACGAAATTTCTAGCCGACATTTTTATTTGAACTACGTTTATATTTCTTTATATTCATTCATTTTCTGACGTCAGTTTGAATAATATTTGTATAGCATTGATAACATATGATTTTATCATAAGTATGTCTAAATTATAAAAAAAAGAATTTTTTAGCTAATAGGAGCAATCTAATATCAAATGATAACAACCAGTTCACTTTCAGTGACAGATAAATAATAAGGAAATCATAAGTTTTTCGACTCTCCCTTTTCAAAATAGTTTCTCTGAGACATCTACTGACTCTTCAGCCGCTGTGTTACTGAAACCTTTAAATTCTGTCTAACGGTACATACGAAGGATATTCGACTCTTACCTATCTTTCCGCTTCACAAATCATGTCTTTCAATCGATCATGAATTATGGTCGCGACTTATGATGTGTAAAAAGGTTACCGAATGAAACGAATCCAGAAATGTTTTTGAAAGTTAAATTTCAGAGGACAATTATAGTAAAAACATTATTTTAAAAATAAAAGTTAAAAATCCAGATTGGCATACATTTGTTTTTGTACACTGTAACTGAGTTACCCCGAACGCATTTTTCTGTAAATAAAAAGATAACTTTGTATTCTCGAAACTGCTACAGACGACAATATATTTCTCTTTTGTGACAGAAACCGGGATATAATTTATTCTTTGTCAGCTCCTGTTCGTTGTTGATACACCATCGTTGGTATAGATTTCCATTTCCCTCATTTCGCAACCCTCGCAACCCTTCCTGTAACAAAACCATTCTGCAGACATATTTTCTATTCTCTCATCTCTCTCTTCTCACTCTCTTCGCCATATTTTCTTGATACTTTTCGATAAACCCCATTGGTCGAAACTCGACGAACATGTGACACATAGACAACAGGATAATGTATTAGAACCATCTCTCATTTTTTTTACTCACATTCGTACAGTAAATGCAGATTTTCACGTTGTCCTATTTGTATACCTATCTAGTTAATGGCATGAAAATACAAAGCCATAAGTACAATTTCTCTGGAATAGAGTTATCAACTATTGAAATATTCGAAAGTTCTTTTTCACTCACAAAACTTCGAACTATGAATTTAATAGCTTTCATAGCTTGTATACTAAAAAAATGTCTAAAGAATTATTTCGAACTACATTCTCAACACGATTATACTTATTAACAAATTTCCAAAACATTTGCCTAAAATGCAAATAACTATTTGAATATATAATATAGGTAATTATAATACATA
>JABFOW010000187.1:0-14059 GCA_022817725.1 Archaeoteleia sp. ZL-2020 | reverse complement strand
TATGTTTATTTTAAATCAAGGAGCTGTGCATTTTTTTGGATTCAAACATTAAGAGCGATCGCCATGGAATGAGGAATATAGACAGAATGGAATAGTCACAAAATATATTTTAGGTAGTCAAAAAGTAATTTTTCATCTTTGGATGAAAAGTTTGATTTTCTCTCATTAAAATCTTCTGTTAAAATTTATTAAATATCATTAGAAATTGATAGGATGAATAGGAAATGATTTTATGATGGTGTATTATTTTTCCTATGTGCTTAATATAAGAAGCAGGAAATTTTGTATGTAGAAATTGTGTTAATTTATTTTGATACGAATCTATAGATAAGTTTAATTAGAGTTCTATTTTTGTGTCCTTGTTGCGTTGCAAAAATCACACACTACTCTTTTTCTAGAGAGTGCGACCCTAACCGTGTGATCGACTGTGGATTAAATGTTAAAGTTTTTAGAAGTTTCGATAATCAGTTTCCGGTGTTTATCAGAATTATTTATAACACAGGATGATACAACTGTCAAATGTAATTATACTTGTCTTAGCAATCATATAATAAATTCAATATAACGCTACGTTCTTATGAGCAGTAACATTTAGGATAGGAGTAATAATATAAATTGTATATCTAAGTATGTCAGCCACGTGACTCTAATAGTGTATGGAACATTCCAGCTCAACTTTAAATCGTACAAAATAATTACATTAGCAAATTTGCAAAAATTTGTATCGTTTATTTTTAACACTTTTGTTATGTATTTTATTGTATATATTTAAAATAAAATACTAAAACATTTTAAATATTAGAGATATCTTCATTTTAGCTGTCGGGACTTTACTCAAATTTAATTCTTTAAATTTTATGGTTATAGTTTACAAATTCAAATTTTAGGAAAAATAATCATTAGTAGAAACGCTTTTAAAATGTAATAAGATATATAAATTAAGATATTTTTGTAAAATTTGAACGAAATTGGAGAATAATTTTGTAGACAGACAGCTTTTGTTTAGAAAATGATTTAGTTATAAAATTCTTGTCACCTTTTAATTAGCAACAATTACTTAGATTATCAATAATAATTTAAAAACTTTTTATTTCTGCATCTCTACAATATTACTCAGATGAGCTTTTTGAGTTTAATTTACATATATAAAAAACAAATCTATATTTTCAATTTTGCTTTTTCAATTTTCTTAATTAGGTATTTATTTAATATTTAGATTTAAATGAATTAAAACATTTTTAATCGTAGAAAAACTCTGTAGTTGTTTATTTTTACAATTTCAACATATACATAAATACTCTTTTCTAAATTAATAGAAACAGATAATTATCATAAAATATTCATTTAGGAACTACAAATCGATATACCGATATATATATATAACATAATACACACATTTAGACATATTCTTAAAAATCGAAGAGACGGTATTTATCGACTATAATACTTGAAAAATAATTGTAGTATCTATTTTTAATATCCATAATACATAACGCTATATAATTTACAATACGCATTTCATAAATTTCGTAATTGCACGTTGAAGATATCGATAAAAAAAATCTTTTCAAACGTTTGATAGCGATAGGAAAAATTTATATAAAATCAAGGAACTGTAATATAGTATCACTTTCATTCAATCACGAGTTATAGATACTCAAAGATCCAAAACGAAATGCTGTATCTCGAGTTTCTCGCGTTGCAATCATTTCCCCTTCTAAACTTTAAGAGGCAATCATTTCAGATAGAAATGAACTTTATTACATGTATTTCATCGTGTTTGATATATTACAGCGCAAATATAGAATTCGGTTATAAAGAATATTGACAAATAATAAGTCAATTAATCTTTATTGGAAAAGGTCGACGTCGATAGAAGTCTAGATTATATAAATAAAACTAGTCGGAATCAATATCATAATGACATTTACAATATTTGTATTATATAAAATGAAGAATCTACTTTTTTTAAAAATTATTATTCCGTACGAGGCTTTCGTTGAAATTGGAGGGCGGATGTTACTCTCGATGCAAGTATCTAAAAATGAAATACAAATTAATGTTAGCAGAAGTAAATTGTATCTACATTTCATATCGCATTGTATCTAAAATTCTAACAATTAAGATTAAAATATTAATGACACACTTGACGTCGTCTTTCCTCAGCCTCAGCCTGTCGCTTTTGCAATTTTTCCAAGGTTACCTCTGGCGGCGGCAATTGCTGCTCTTCCAGACGCTGAAATCTCGACGGCGGCAATTTTTTCACTGCGGAATTCTCGTCGTTTATCGGCACCTCGAAAGCCAAAGACGCATCTCCTCGAAGAAGAAACACCACATCAAAATTCAAATTCACATTCATGTTAAATTATTATCTCAGCAGATAACAAAAAATGAAATTACTTTTTCCGCGCGACTCGTCAGGTTTTGAATTTTTGCGAGTTAAACCCGTGCCATTTCTTGACGGCAACGTCGAATTTGGGACAACTTCGCTACTGGTTCCACATCCCATTGTCACGCACGATTTTCAAACTACTGATACAGTAGCAAACAACATTTTATTTCTATATTAATTCTTAACGCAATGAGCACACTTTACATAGTGGTAGCGGATAGCGTAATGCGTCAAATTGTTTCCCGCATGTTCGCATGTGACACTGTGACTTCGCAGGACGAGTAGCTCAATCAATAGCGTCAACGACTTTTTATGTTTTCGATGAATAGAAAAGGCCAGTGGTAAAGTAATATTCATCAATAATAAGTGATTACTATGATTCGATTGGCATATTCGTAAAAATTGGCAATTGGAGGAAAGGAACATAATATCATGGCCCGTTCGCCATGATGCCTTTTTCGGGAGTTTTGGAAACTTTCCCCTCGCCAAGTTTTTGCGGCGGCAAAAAAGCGAGATAGTAACATGTTTCGCGCGCTTGCACGTGTGAGCTCCCTTTCCTGTGTTTGCCAATGCGCGCGTGTATGCGAGCATTATTTATTGACCACGCAACATCGTGAAAAGTCCTGGATACAACGGCAGGTGTCCATTTACCAATGAGTATCCAGGAAACTTAATCGTACGTTAACCCGTTCAATTTAGTTGTTCTACTTTAGAAACGTAGAGATGGTCGATGTTTACATATGGGGAATGAAAAATAGGTTGGAGTTATGGCTGAATAATGGGAAATGTTTAGAGTATTCGAATTTAGGTTGATCATAGGCAAATTCGAAGTTTAAATTATTATGTATATTTTTAGAAAACCGGTGGATTTTTTTTGTAATCATTATAAATCATCATGGTTAACCAATCAATTTTTTAAAACATTTTAAAACATTTTTTTGTACAATGATTTATAGATTTTGTTCATATTTTATTTTGTAAATTTCAAACTTGAAAATGTTTTTATTTTAGAATATTTATTTATTTAACTTATTATAGGCCCATAGATTATATAGTTTTTTTAATATCATAAGATAATAAATTATAGTAATTTTTTTTTGTTCATATTCTTATTATAATATTTGCTTTTCCAATCGTCCTGTTATAACGAAAATTGATCTGTTATGCCTTGAAGTCACATACATCATTTATACACATACATTCATCAAAGCAAATATCAACAACACGGATTACGAAACTATAGAGAAAAAGCAGTATATTACGTGTAATGGAATGTAGAAATTAACGGATATTGTATTGAAATAATACACACCTAAAATATTTTTTTTTGCAAAATTCATCACAATGGTATATTATATAAATTACTATAAATAACTATATTTCTATACGACAACTTATATTTTTTTTCAAATAATGTTTCAAATACGAGACTTTTTGAGTATTATGCAAGCATTGTAGGGTGGGGGGGATAAAATCTTACGATTTTTTATCACGAGCACATTAAACTTTTGGACACACATTTTATGAAACACATTTGAATTTTAAAATTTTTTATTTATGATTTTCGTATTTTTTATTGTTTTCAAGTTGACAATATTTATAAATTTAATGTCTGAATATCTCATTCTATTTAGAAATGTTGTTCGATTCGTTCTTTCAAGGCGAATAAAATATATGATAAGAAAAAGTTGTAATAATGAATGAAACTTAGGTATAAGTTACATGTACTAAAAATTGAAAAATCCAATGAATAATACGAATTATAATTAAAAATTTTATTTTTAATTTAAACATATATATACAAAATTCGTTATCATTTACTTAACATTGAAATGATAACGAATCATTTACTTAACATAAAATACTGTAGTAGAAAATAATCTAAATAACTTCATAATTAGCCTAGGAAGGTCCTATTTGAGAATAAAAAAGAGCAATCGCTGGATCTTCACTTTCGCACGTTATAAGAATGTCTCGAAATTTATCCAAAATCTGCAATAACTGTAATCTTCGGAGATTTTCCAAATACATAATTTCTTCCAAGTGATATCCACCCTTAAAATATCCCATCGCGGATAATCTATCTAGCAATCGTGTGTCATCTGACGAAATTGAATAATTGCCCGAAGGGTATTCGCACATGATTTCTTCTTTGTTTAAAGGTATCTCAGCTTTTGAATCACTTGGTGTTCCCTTTGGCGTGTCGCTCAGGCTCCAACTTATATCTTCTATTGGCTGAGTACTGTCGTTATCGATTGTTTCCCCTGGGCTTGATGTATCGTCAAATTTAGTTGCCTAAAATAAAGGTTAATCAAATAGAAAAGTAATCCATTAATTTATTAAAAATAAATTGTGAAATGATTTAATTAAATTGTAAAAAGTACATATTAAAGTAAGCTATTTGAAAAGTATATATTTTTTTAATTATTCGAAATATAATTTAAAAGAATAAAATAAATTATTAAATGTGATTTAAACTTAAAACATAATTATTGTAATTTTAGAGTATTTTAATTAATAATTTTAAAATTTTCATACTGTTAATGAACGTCCATGCACCGTAGGCATATATTGCACATATGTATGTAATTGCAGCAACAAATGATTTTTTAATAGCCATATAATAATTTTTACTAATTGCGTTTGTTGCTGCGATTGGGTGAGCGTCATGAATTTTTGACTCACTGACGTAGGCAATGAAAATTCACTAAGAACCTGTAAATATACATTTTAATATTCTTAATACGTCGTAATAATTCTGTATGTTTATTTTTAGATTGCGTTTCAACCTGTAAAAGACATAATCCAGGAAACTGTGCAGCAAAAGCCTCCATTAATTGACTACTGATCACAGCATCAGGCGATACAACATAGACGTTGCTTTCGCACAGTGGATAAATTATTGTCGCTTTGGCCCAGTAAACTAAGTGACCAGTCAACTGAAAAACCTGCGCCAGGGTGAGATCCGAGTCCGCTGCTAAAGTTTGCAAACTTTTCAAAGGATTATACATCTGAATTAGTCTTCTCAAAGCCGGAGAGGCATCAGTGGGCAAAGATTCCAACAAAACAAGTGGTTCGGTTAACAGTAACAAACCATGGTAAGGCCTCAATTTATTCAAACATCTATAAATAAAATATATACGAATTATAGTGCAATAATAAATTTAGTTTTTATTTAAGGAATTATCTGTAATAATATATTTGCCTGTTTATTATTTCAGCATCGATAATGAAGCCTTTTTTGTGAGACTGGTGAACTTTTTGAGGTAAGCAAAAACCCACTTGTATCCATTTATTTATCATAATGTTAATCATACCAGTTGTACATAAACTATTGAAGATAAATTTTAAATCACGAGCCAGCAAGCTTCTTTGTAAGATTAATTCATAAGGAGATTCGTCTCCGTCGCTTTCTCCCTCGGAACTATATATAAAATTAATTATGTATAGGTTTAACAAGTATGTACAATCTCTGTAAAAATATGTACAAGTTCTTCCATTTGGATATACAGTTGGACTATATGTATATGTATATAATGGATTATTCCGTGTCAAATCATCTAGCGATAGGGCTTTGATATCAGATTTTATAAAATTCCCCGAATATAGAAAGATTAAATTGAACATTTTAACTCAACCTCCCATGAATGTTACATAATAGCCTTATTTTTATCAAATGGCAACTTTTATATATGATTCTGAAACGTCAGTCTCCTGTTAGCAATTATTTCTTAAGCTATAAGCATCCTAAGACTAATTATTTACAAAGGAATATGAGAAAACAGTTGTTCGCAACTGCATTCAATAAATTTTGATATCTCTATAAAACTTGCAAAAAATTGTTGTTTACAAAACTGGTCGAAAATGTTTTCTTATCAATGTAAAGATACTCTGAGTTTCAGAAAAATCTGATACATCAATATCGTATCACTGGATGGTTTCATATGGCCTGATATATTATATATGCCTGAAATTGACATTATTTATGAATCTATATGAGTTTGACCTATAACTAACTTAAAACTAAAACACATTTACAGTTTATTTATTTAGCTGCTCCAAAAAATGAATGTTCCTCTGCACAAGTCATAATATTCAAATTTATAATTGTAATCTGCTAAAACTGCATTTCATGCAATATAATTTCGCATCTATAAAAATAATTTTTATTATTATTTTGTTCAATTTATTACCGAGTAGGAACTTCGTCATGAGTAGATACCATGACTTTTATTTCTTCCGTCAAAAAGCCACACCTTTTTTCTTCGTGACGCAAAGCAATACCAAGCCTAATGTAAATAATGTATATTAAATAAATGGTGGTTTATAACAAGTATTTCAAAAATGTAGCTTCAATTTTAACCTTTTACTGAGATCATAGTAACATTTTACTACCGATTGACTCGCTTGTGCTTGCAAAGCAAAAACAACATTGAATAACATAGACGAATTGACTTCTTTTAATCCTCGTGATGGTAGCAGCGTAGGATGTCCAACGAAGCGAACGTTGTTAACTTTTAGTTCAAACTTCAGCTCACAAAGCTCAGGTTTGACAGCGAATAATGTTGATAACACTTCGTCCGACAATCCAGTCAAGTTTCCATTACTTATGTTAGAAGTTGGAAATGGAAGTGACTTCAACACATCATACTTGTCAATGATTAATACATTATTTTCTAATATTAGATGTTTACAATCATTTGAATAATTTAAATTAAGAATCTCATATAATATTTAAGAACAAAAATACAAATTAAAAGTTGGTCACATATTTTCTTTTGACAAATGTTAGAAAAAGTGTTTACAAGAATTAGTATTAACTAATGAATAGGATATACTTACTTGTAACAAATCTTCAGCTATAATCAACGAGTAAGGGTTCTTTCTTTTTGTACATTGTCTTGAATCTCGCTGATGCGTGGCTGCATGAGGGTACATAAATAGCATTCTATCACCCTTGCTGTCACTTTTCACAAGAATGATGCTCAACGGATTTATTTCCATTGTTTCTAGGTTTGGAGTTAGGAAGTGAGGTTATGTTTATTAGGTTGACATAAGAAGGTTCCGACAAATTCTTCCTCTTTCGCCAGAATGGCCCTTTAACCTCGATTCCATTTGTCAGTTTTTATTGCTATATCTAATGAGATTACAGTGTTTTGCGAGAAATATTTTTTATTTGCAAGAAAAGCCGGTTAATTTTTAAGAGTTACATGGTACTTTACGTCACTTGTCAAACTATCGTACGCAGTCATATGGTTCGGATGGTAAAGATGGATAAAGATAATACGATTTCTACATTGTTAACAGTATTTGATTTATTTGAAAAATAAATACATTATATTTTTAACATACATATATATAAAAATATGTTTTCAGTAACCAATAATAAAGAAGATATATATTTTTAATATAATTTTATTTCTCGTAACGAAAATATATTTTTACAACAATTGTACAAACAACAATAGATATTCGTTTTTAACTGTAGTTTATGTCATTTACGTGTTATTTTTTATTTATGAGATTTTTAAAAAGGGTTGTCGTTTTAACAGTAACATCCACTTCCTTAGGTTTCAATTGGGTACGATGTGTTTGTTTCGGTTTTTTTAATTGCGTCTTTGTACAGGGGAACGGTGCGGTATAAAAATATTCATGGTACAATGCCTGCAAGAAAAAACATAATTTTGAGTTTACACAAAATAAAACAAAATTTATATTGTATTCGAGTAATAACTTTTAAAAGTTTCAAATTTGACGAACAAATATCTCTTAGTATTTAAATTGTAATTACAACTTCTGATTTTAGATTCTGATTTGACTCAATTTTAATTTTCAACTTCTTAATTTCTCTATATTTACAAATGGCGACTTTGTTATTTGCCTTCTAGAGTAAAATTCTATTTATTATAAAAACGTACTGCATATTTTTTGAAATTGTGAACATGTACACAATACAATATATCAAAGAATCAGATTTTTATCGCTAAAGCACGTCATGCGAAAAACTTCCTTTAAGATTAAAAGTTGTTACAATGCTAAGATTGTATCTTCTTTTATCTTTTCATTAATAATCTTGTACACAGTTTTACTAAGAAAAATTTATTTCATTAAAAATGAACCATGCAACTTTTGAGTGATATATATATATATATATATATATGATCGTAATAAACGTATCTTACTTGGCTTGCTGTTAATCTCTTTGACGAATTATATAGCAAAATTTTTCCTATGAGATCAATGGCTTCTTGTTGTACATCAGGTATAATGTGCTCCCATAAAACTCCTTTGTTATACGGGAATGTTATTTTATTGTAATCAGGCAGTGAAGGTAATTCTGGCCAAGATTCTGCCGTAGGTGAACCTAAATGCCTCAACACCATTGCCAGTTGCTCTATATCGTTTTCGCCCTGAAATAATGTCATGCGCTGTAATTTAATAATGCTGACATTTGTCGCGTTAAAATACAAATACATATTGAGAAATATTAACTGGAAACAGTGGTGAGTTATTTATCATTTCCCCAAATATGCAGCCAACAGACCACATGTCGATGGATTCGGTGTAATATCTAGCACCGTATAACAATTCCGGTGCTCGGTACCATCTTGTTGCCACCTGATGCGAATATGGTCGACTCGCGCCATCCCACATTAATCTGCTGAGACCAAAATCAGCAATCACCAATACTCCATCTGCATTTATCAATAAATTGGCGGGCTTCAAATCCTAAAATTATACACATATTTAGCATTTGATTCTGCATATAAATATCCCTAAATGATTGACTCAATTAATTAAATCTTACAAATCGTACCCTATGCATAATCTTGTTGGAATGCATATAAGCAACGCCTTCGAGTAAAATTTTCATATAAGTCTTCTTTTGAGGAGTCGTTAAGGGATTGTCCGTGTCTTTTAATAACTCCCATAATCCGGACGGCATATGTTCGAAAACCATGATGAAATCAAATCCAACTGGAAAGGCATCTAGTAATTCTACTATCTTTAGTAAAACAAATATTAAATATTTAATTTATAAATTTCACACAAAGTTTATAAATATTACAAAATGCTGTGCTTATTTTGTAACTTACGTAAGGGTGCTTAAGTTGCTGTAAAATTTTGACTTCCCTCAACATCGAAATAGGCATACCATCGTCGATTCTTTTGAGCAACACTTTTTTCAGCGCGACGTCGCGTTTGGTGACAGTGTCGTGAGCTTTCAGCACTAAACCATGTGCTCCTTCTCCTATCCGACCAGTTACGGTATACCTTTCCATGTTGAGAATGTGTTATTTGTGGATATGCCTCCAAATTTTGGACACTGCTTGAGTTATCAAACACATGAGAAATGAAATTTACACATTTTTACAAAAAGAAACTACTTCTTAGTAGTACAAAAGGGCAACTGATTATATCTAAGCAGGCATAGCTGTTTGCCTGAACAGGTGTGCTTTCAGAGAGGGGCTCATTGAATCAATATTTTATATACTTTCTTGTATACCTGTATAGTTCCTGTGTTTATATTACATTTTTATAATTAAAACACTGTCTGCTAGTAATTTACAACAATAATCATTCCATAAAATTGTATCCATATGAACTTGTGTCGATATTAATATAATAAAGATTAATACTTAATTTTTGAATTTATATATATAGGATAAACTTCATTTGATTAAAAGCACAGTGTTTATTATTAACAAAATATGTAAGAAATAAAAATCAAAAGAATTACTACGTCTATTTTTGCCATAATCTTTCATATATATTTAATTATTATCATTGTCGAGATGTGACGTAATAAAATAGTTATATAATGATTATATCAATAAAATAGCTATATAACGCTTATATAATATTATATATATGTATATAAATTGTACACATATTTATATAAATATACATATACAGTTTTACAGGATATTATATGCATAATCTACTTTCCATTATTTAAAAAAAAGTATTACAGTGTTTAAACGTATTTATGTATAACAAAACATGCTTTTGTAAAGGTATTATTATCTTTATCTCACTCTCTCATATTATATTGGATGAACATCTTCGATTAAAAATAGCGCCGGATAAACCCGCCAACACTGCGCATGTGCAGCTTTTAAATAATTATTATTATTTTTAAATTCTTAGTTAAATTAAAGATGTAATTATAAAAATAAGCAAAATATACTAATTTTAATAATTACTGTAGCTACTTTTCCATAAACAATTAAAAGAATAAAGTATTTTATTATTAGGATGTACACAAAGTACGTACGGGTTCGAGGTTAAGCTGGCGAGATTCAGTCACGTGACAATGTAGTTTTGGCGCGTCGATTCATGTCTACCTGTTTTTGCTTCCATAGACTTCTAAGCTTTTCGCATTTCAAATACATTTATCACCAGTAATATTTATAGGACAAATTTATATGAAAAATTGTACAAGTTTCTTAAACATAGGTTAAAAACATGTACTTTAGACAATGGAACATCGCGGAAATATATTGACTGTCGAACGCTGTATTTTAAAATTGGTAAGAAGCCATTTTGTAAAATAAGAATAAACTATCGCAGTTAATACTGTACTTTTTATTTGTATTTTTAATTTGATTCACATGTCTCCTTACAGCACGAGAAAAAAATTCTTCAAATTGCATGGCACTTGAGAACTGTGACGCAAGTTATGAATCAAATGTGTTTCTTTATTTTAAATAAAACAAACACTACTCTGACCTATAATCAAAAAATTAAAAGATATTTGATTTGTATATCTGGTTCTATATTGTTAAGATCATTTCATATTTGCATTAGATTTGAGGAAAATAGTTGGAAAAACGCTTTTACAATCCGATTATTTTATTTTTTGTTATTTATGTACGAGTACTATAATCTAGCTCCCTTTAATGTAGCTCTTGCACGACATCAGTTATTAGATACAAATCTGTACGTTTGATTCTTTTATAGATGAAACGTGCTTTGAAACATGTGCAAATTTTAAAAGTAGGTTATCAACTATTTTGAAAAGAAAATCAGTTATACAATTCATTAGATGCACTTTTTAACATAGAATAAATGATAATTTTTTTACAAAATTTTTTAAACCGAAATAATTTAATTTAATTAATATTTTATAATTATTTTTCAAAAATATCGATGTAAAAATATAAAAATAATAATAATATATATAAATAAAAATGATGTTTACAAAGTAACATACAGATATATTTCTTTTGGATATTGTAATTTGAATGATAAATAATTTAATTTTTTAAGGTTGAAAATTCTCTGGTTGCGAAGTCTACTGCTATAGCAGTACGGTTTCATGCATCTGAAAGGAGAATTCAAGTGATAGATAACGGCTTCGGTATACCAGAAAATGTTATAATAAATATTGGCGAAAATCAATTAATTTCGTGTAATAAGGTGTTTGAAAAAATTCGTAAAACTTCCATTAGTTTACTGATAACTTCCAGATACAGTGGTCATTCACGCACCTATGTAAAAGTATAACACATTTTACACACATTTTAATTATTATAAAAAAAAATCCTTTGAATGTAAATATATATTGAATACATTACATTTTAATATTGTAAAAGAAGATATATATTTATAATTGTATTCATTTTATAAATATTAGTAAACTTTAATAAATTACAGTATAATTATTTAAAAATTTTGTCTAAACTTAAAGGTTTTTAAAGAAGGATATCCTTCTAAACTAATAAAAGGTTCACAACGCCCTTCTCAAGGCACTACTGTGTCAATAAGAGGTTTCAGAGCAAATATCACAGACACTATTCAATGTGTAATTTGCTTTATTATAACAAATTTTGCTTTGTTTAATACAAAGGTATTATATCATTTTAATATATTATACAATTACATTTTAAGTATTACAGTTTTTTGTAACTTTACCAAATTTATATAATACATAATTATTGAATATTCAAGTTGAAAATTAATATTTTTAATAATTAAAGAAATTAACACAGTTTATTGAATAATTTTTAATGTTGAAATTATTATTCATATTAATGTATAAGCATTTAAATATTAAGCTAAGTTAAACAACATATTTTTTTAGTTTGTGATTTTAATAATTTTTTATATCTTAACTTAATCATGTATATTTTGTCACAAAAGTTTGTGGTGTAAAAAATTCAATTTAAAATTCACCAAAATCTACATTAAAATTGTAATTAAAAATTATTTGTTTAAACAATTATAAGAATAAATATAGAAAGTAAATTGATATTTTTGTAACTAAGAAACAAATTTCTTCTCATTAAAGTACAATATTTTGGAACTTTATAACTTTCGACAAAGAAAAGATAAAAGTTAATAAATCGTATTAACTAGTCTGCCTTTTATCTTTAATTAATATTCATATGTATTTGTCGGATAGGTTTCATTCTCCATAAGGGACGACGAACAAAATGATGTAATAATACGTATTGGTCGACCACACGATCCAATTAAAGTTTTGGAGTACATATGTGGACAAACCGTAACAGACCAAAACACATGGTACTTCAAAAATTCAGTAAAATTAAACTTTCTTTTCAAAGGATATGTAGGTTTCATGAGCAATACAACAAATACAGTTTGCAAGATATTCGTCAATCACAAACTTGTACGTTATCCAAAAGTTGAAAGAATAATTAACAAAGTACTGACTAGAATTCGGAGACTGTGGTTCAAAAACGTACCTAACAGCGAGTGCAACTTTTTTTTCCTCTACATCAAGTGTCCTTTGACTGAATATGAAACTTCTGAGATAAATAATGAATTATATGTTGAATTTCTGAAATACGATTTAAATAGAAGTATAAAAGATTGCTTAAAAAATACAGTGGTGAAAAGCTGTATTAGAAAGGCAAAACAAAACTCTTGTATAGAAAATTGTGAGTATTGTGTTGTTTGAAAAAGAGAACATTTTTTGGTAAAACATATAGAATAAATAATTAAATAAAATTTATTCAATATATATTGTGTCTAATAATTTAATTTTTATATTATTTTCGTTATCAATATTGTTCCGGTCGCAATGAATAATTTTTTTTTTCATTAAAATTGTAACATTTATTACAGAAACATACAATCTTCTAAATCAGTCACTTTGTATCACGCAGGTACGGAATTGTGTAAAAATGAGCAAATACAAAGTGCTTCATTTTCAAATGAAGACACAATGCATCGAATTTCTACTACAAATAAGAGTAAACATAAAAATACAATTAATCGTAAAATTTTAACTCCATTAAAGAGGAACATTGCACAAGGTTCCATCCGCAAAAAATATAAATTAAAATTTTGCGTCATGCACAAATTACTAATACGTCAAGCAATAAAAGATTGTGCTCCTGGACGCAATGTAGCATGTGTCAAGAAAAAAATATATATGAGCAAGCATTTTAGTCTTCTTCGCAAAAGTTTCACTGATAAAATCATATGCATCAAGAAAAGTAAACGACAACGCAAACGCAACGTTATAAGAAATGAAGAAGATATTCATAATTCTAAAGAAAATACAAAATGTTCACCTATTTGTCAGACACCTTTGAATTTAGAAAAAAATTCAACTTCATTTGAAAAATCTGCAAGAACAAATTCAACGCCAGCGACATATATTTCAATTTCGAACGAATCTTCAATCTTCTCGCA
>JABFOW010000186.1:0-14061 GCA_022817725.1 Archaeoteleia sp. ZL-2020 | reverse complement strand
AATATAATATTTAAATACGTATTTATTTTAAAAGATTCGGTCAAAAACAGAGAAAATAAAATCAATAAGTAATTAATAATGAGTAAAACATAGATTAATTAAAATGTAAACAAAGTAAAAGTAAAAATAATACATTGAATAAAATATATATAAAAAGAAAGTAACAAAAGGTGAATAATAAAAATAGAAGATGACGACGTTTCGGTTCCAAATTTGGAACCCTTTTCAAGAATAAATAATATGGCAAGTAGTTTTGTCATGTCATAAAATTAAAATGAAATTTTTCAGATAATTCTAAATATAATATTTTAAAATATATTTTATAATTTATATTGAAAAGATGTATTTTATTTTTATTAAATAGTCTTTTTTGTTTATAAAGCTATGGCAATAATAGAAAATAAAAATCAATGATTTAAAAAACTAAATGATATACATGGAGTGAAATGTCAGATTATATGCTTCCCGTAAGCAATTAAAAAAAGTCTAAAGCTGCGACTTAAATCCAGTTTTCTTGAAACAAATAAACATGTAGAAATTAGTAGATAATCATTGAATTTGCATACGAACTTTCTATAAAACGAAAGGGTCATTAATTATTGGATTATCATTCAGATTGAATCAATAAAAATAAACAAATCAAAATCTTAACAAATTAATTCAACAATAAACGTTGTATACTGATATTAAACAAAGTTCAAATATAATTTTGTTAAATTTAAAATAATTTGCAAATATTATGTAACTCAAATCTGTCCTCAAAAACCAATCACAGAACAAAATTAAAAGGAATATTCACAGCAATAAATTATTACTAATAAATTTAAATATTTTTTTGTTTTACGTTCAACACGAAAATTGTCAAATACTATTTAAAATCGTTAATTAAACTAATTCAAAACATTCGATGAAGGACATATTTACATATTTGTCGGATTAGTTATCTTCATATACACAACACATAGAGAATAAACATAAATAGTTTCTTTTAAAAAAGGTTAAATTAAATTCAGAATTCAGAATTTTAGACGTTATTATTAGAAAAGTACAAAATATTAAAATTGTTCATGTTAATTATGTATCATCGTTTTCAACTTGGTGTTACTAGTTAATAATATAAATTATATAAATATATATAGTTATTTGTTATATATATATATTACATATTTGAAACAAAGACATAGAAAAAATTAGTGTTTATTATATTTATTATAAAATAGTAAGTAGAATATAATAAATTTGTCCTTTATTTTTACTACAAATCTGTTTTAAAATTTAATTTGTATATTCAATAATTGAAATTCTTTTTTTCAAATATACTTATAAATTTTGAAATATTGCATTATAATGCCATATACAAACATATTGCAATTGCAATTATAATAAAACATTATTATTACTATTATTATTTAATCTTTTCTCAAAGCCAAATTAAATTCATTTATAAATTATTAAAGAATAATAACAAAATGGTTTAGAATGTAAGTAATGAAAATAAAAGAAATAGTACAAGAAATTCTGTAATACACGTTTGCGATGATTACAAAAATAAGAGAATGTATTAATTATGGACAAAAAGTATTAAGGAATCACGTAGAATTACCAGAAAATATCTGTAGTAACACAAAGAAATATTTTTCACTAAAGCAGATAACGGTAATGTTTCTGTCGCTATTAATAGATAAAAGAATTAAAAAGGTGACAATTTACTTAATAATAATACTTCTGAAAAAATAGATAATTAAGCTAAAGAAAATAATTAAAAATTTGCAAAATGTATATAAAATATCGATTTATAAAAATTGTATTAATAAACAAATCTGATATAAAAATACAATCAAATTTAGGGTCCAAATAATAAAAGAACATCTTTTCCTCAAACAATTTGGTTAATTCTACAAAATTATTATGTTGTTTTACGGTTAATAAAATGTTTAGTTAAATCAACAAAAATGTTATTCTAAGTGTGATATTCCTTTAATTAAATATCAAATATCTTCTAATAAATTAAATATAAAAATAAATGTATTTGCAGCTTTTTCAAAGATTAAAGGAAGAACATCCAAAATTTCGTCACCAGATTGTCGCCATTACTGGCGATTGTACGTTGCCTGGACTTGGCATATCGCCTGCGGATAAATCGACACTCGTAACGGAAGTTTCCATAGTTTTTCATGTAGCGGCCACTGTTAGATTCGACGAAAAGTTAAAATTGGCTGTTGCCATCAATGTTCGAGCACCGAGAGACGTATTATACTTGTGTAAGGAAATGACAAAACTCAAGGTTTGTCTTCTTAGCATTTTATCATTTTACCTAAGGATCAATATTTTTCGATTCCAAAAAATGGGAAATATATTTTAAAACAATAATATTACGCTTAAAATAGTAATAAACGATGATAGATTTATAATGAACATTAATGTTTATATTTTCCACAATTATAAATCATTTTTATACACGAAATATACACATATTATAACAAATCCTTTTTGTAATATATCCTTCATGAAAAAACAAGACAAATTTTCCTTTACAAAAATTAGATCCGATGAGTAGTTTTCGAATGGCGAGTGATTAAAGTTATCGCCAATCAGGACGCGCGATGCGCACTCGCCCAGGGGCGGCGGGCTTGAGTCCCCGCGGGACCATGGTGCAGCGAGTGCGACAAACTTTAGTTGCATGTTATTTAAAAACTACTGGTCGGATTTAAATGTCGTAAAGGCATTTTTTTCTTATTTTTTCATGGCGATTACGATCTTAAAAGAATTTAGGTAATATCTAAGTTTTATTAACTAAAAGCGAGAATCGTTAATAATTCATTAATTTTCCGACAGTCTGTCATCCACGTTTCGACAGCATATTCCAACTGCCCTGAAAATCTAATCGAAGAGAAGTTCTACGAGTCGCCAATCGAAGGCAAAAAACTTATCTCTTTAATGGAATGCATGGAAGAAAATTTGATAGACGACATCACTCCACAGTATGTATTATCACATTACAACAATAGAGTACGCACAAAAAAAAATTTGATCAAACTAACCATACTATATTGAATATATTTATGCAATAGAATAATATGGTATATATTTGGTATATAATAATGTATATTGCCATCAAACTCAGATTAGTAGGAAAATGGCCGAACACATACGCCTTCACTAAAGGAGTAGCTGAAGATGTTGTCAAAGCAGAATCTGGTGACATGCCTGTTGGAATATTCAGGCCTGCGATTGGTGAATATTAATCTAGTGTTTCATTTCTTTTTACTCATTTTTATAATTTACTTTTTTCATTTTGAAAATATTTGAAATAAAACAATTTTGTATTTGACAAATTCTGTGTGCAAAAAACAAGAAATAAATTCCTTAGTAGTTTTGAAATGGGAAGTGATGAAAGGTAACGCCAATTATAACGCGTGAAACGCACTCAGTCAGGGCCGACCGCGCCAAACGCAGGGCCCCGATGCGTTGAGTGCAAAATTAAATCGCTTGTAATTTGATAACTGCTTGTCGGGTACAATTTTCGCAAAGGAATTTATTTTATAATTTTTCATAAGGAATACGCTGTTGAAAGCGTTCATAATAATCAACAATTATAACTGCAAACAATATTTGTTATTTCTTGGTTTCTGTTGGTGTTGTAAATTCTTCTATTTAACACCAATAATAAATTATAAATTTAATCCGAAAGTAAGAAATATTTTTAAGAAACTAAATTTTGTCCTTTTTGTTGTTTATCTAGTTATATCTACTTATAAAGAACCCGTACGAGGATGGATAGATAATATGTATGGTCCAACTGGTGTTGCGGCTGGCGCCGGAACAGGACTCCTTCGGTCTATACATTGTGATGGGTCAATACAAGCCAACGTAGTACCTGGTGACTTTACTGTTAACGCATTAATCTGTAGCGCCTGGGACGTAGCCAATATTAAAAGGTAGTTTCGATTTATTTGGTATATATCCTTGAATTTAATTTTATGGACCAAGCACCTTTTATAGCTACGTACAAAATACATTAGGAAGATTCGCTTTTTGATTAAATTATTTATTTTAGACTTTAACGCACTTTTAAACACAATTACATTTAAACATTTAAACACAATTACAATATCTGTATAAACCTTTTATATTGGTGGCAATTTACTGGGATACAAATATTGTAACCACTTTTAAATTAATTAAAATATTGATAATATACTTCATACAAGTGCCACCGCGTCGACAGTGATGAAGTATGCCAAAGTGGTGCTTATACTGTATATTACAAATGTACTTAATGTTTATTGATTTGTCGTACATTTTATGCGACTGTATTATTTTTCTGTCAAAGAAAATTTCAGAACTTGGATGTAGTTTTTAATTTAAATTAATGTAACATAATGTATTCTCGAATACCATCACTTTCAAAACAACACTTAGCTCATGCCGCTTCCGCGTTACTTGATATAAGATTCTTTAATAACTTCAAACTCTCGGCATTTTGATGTAAGATATTTTTAACTATATTTATACAGAAAGTAAATGTCTGTAAGTGACTTTCGGTAACACCTTTTACGTTATATGGAACTTTATACTTTTCCAGGGATAGCAAGGAAAGTAAAGAAATTCCGATATATAACTACGTATCAAAAGACAATTCGATAACGTACGATCAGCTAAAGGAAATGTCAGCAAAGTATGGCCTGACTATTCCAACGAGCAGAGCGATCTGGTATTACAGTTTCCGAAACAACAAGAGTAGGATCGTACATTTGTTCTACGTATATTTCTTGCACTTGCTCCCAGCCCTGCTCGTCGACACCGTGAGCTTTTGCATGGGCAAAGAACCAAGGTAACGCGACTTTTTCCATCGCTCGCGGGACACGGCCGACTTTGATAAAAGCGACCATCCGTAATCTTTCGACTGCGACTGACGAAGTAGAAAAATGTTTATTGAGGCTGTCCTGGAAAAATGTGTGGTTTTTGTGGTCACCGCTACTTACCTCACGCGATTTATGAGACACATTTTATGAAAATAATGCAACTTCAGCGTATTTCGAAACACTTTATTTTAGAATTTACATTTGTATTCGAATGTAACGATAATTTAATTTATTAATATAAGAAAATAACATAAAAGTTCGCATTTGTCATATTACTTGACATAAGTTATAATTAATTTATATTCTTATTTAGACAACAATCCTTTTATCAGAGAATTCTACATGAAAAAGTAAGAGAAAAGTTCCTTTACAAAATTAAAATCTGTCAAGTAGTTTTCGAATGGCGAGCAAATAAAGTTTGTCTCGCAGCGGGGCCTCGCGAGCACTCTAGCGTAGTCGCCCCTGAGTGAGTGCGCTGCGCGTGTCATGATTGGCGGCAACTAAATCACGCGCCGTTTCAAAACTAATGATCGGATTACATTTTCGTAAAGTTTTTTCTTTTCAATTTTTTACAAAGAATAAGCTGGTAACTGCGTGTTTATATAATTATATAATATAATATTGTTTATTTTTCTAAATTTTTGAAATTATATTATATAATTAATTTATGGACGCAGAAGCTCATTTCTCGAACGCGAAGAAGTTGAGATTTATTCTTAACTGTCTTCGTGTCGCCAAAAAGTTGTGGCTACATGATTTTCGACGACTTTTCAGACTCCTGAAAATATATAAGAAGGTCCACAAATTTATGGACGTGCTGAACTACTTTACTACGAAGGAATGGAAATTCTCCAACGACAGAATTCGAGCGATGTTGGAAAAGCTCGCGGCGCGGGATCGCGAGAACTACGCTTGCGACATGAGGGAAGTTGTGTGGGACACATATTTCCAGACGTACATTCAAGGAATCAGGGTGTACCTGATTAAGGACCCTCTCGAAACTTTGCCCCAGGCGCGAGTGAAGTGGCAAAGGTATTGTCTATACTGTTTCTACATTTACAGTGTCTCGAAACTCAGTCTTATTGAATTTGGAACGACATTTTTCAAGTACGTGCAACACATGCCACGACTTCTTCCAAACGATATATGTATTTTGCCAACATTTTTTTCGGATAAATATTTAGTAGTTGCCAAGTCAACTTTTATCGATAGTACGGATGATTCATAGAGAATATAGTTGTGTAGGTTCAATTCTATTTTCAAAACAACAAGTATATTTTGTAGTTTTAGAATACAATTTTTAGGAATATTTTCATAATTTCTTAATTTTAGTTTAATTTATATAATTTTAAAACCATACATGGTTGGTAAATTTTTCAAAATGATTGCAATAGTAATTCTATAGATATCTTTGCAATATGTCATAATTTAGTAAAATTTAGAAAATATAAATCTTTTGTCTGCTGCTGAATTCTTAAATAAAATGAAACGTCTTCCAAATATCTTTAAAACATTATAAAATTTATGAATTTTCTCCAACTCTTAACTAAAAAATATAGAAATAATTTGAAATTGTTTCTAAACAATTTATAAACTTGTATTAAATATCTTTTAAATTCTGTTTCGATTATGTTTAAAACGTTTTGAAAATATCTATGTGTTACAACCTATGAAAACTTTGTTCAAAATTGTTTAAAATTTATCTCAAATATTTCTAAACATTTTCCAACAAAATTGAAAATATATTTTTCTAAATTTAAATATAATTTTTAAAAACGTTTCTATGGTGTTTTGACAAACTTTCGGAAAAACTTTCCTATGATAGACTTTTAATATATTCTGAAAAATTCAAACAGATTTTCAAAAAAATTTGAACATTTTCAAACAACATTTGAAAGAATTATGTACTTTTTAAACATGTTTAGATACATTTGCAGAAGTATAACCATATTAAAAAGTTTATAAAAACGTTATAAGTACCTTTAAAAGACGTACTAACGTTTTAGTAAAACATTTGAAATTATTTAATTACGTTTAATTGTTTTCAGATACTTTCAAGAGTTTTAACACACTGCATTCAACGTTTTTAAACATTGGCAAAACATATGTTTAGCAGATTTTACATTCTTTTTAAAAGACTAATTGTTATTAATGAAATTTTATTCAAATCCTACAAGAGCATTGCACCGACGTTATACAAACGTTATACAAACGTTACACCAACGTTATACGACCAAAAGTTCAATATTTTTTGTTTATTTTCAAGCCTTTTTTCTTAAACAAAAACAGGAAGAATTTGAACAGTTACTATGTATCCTAGTACTTTTTGGTATGCTCTTTTTGATTCCGGGATTAAAATTGAGTTTTCTCCACTGGAAAATCGAATATGGCGGTTTATAAATAAAAAAATGGGACAAAAACTAAATTTAAAAAGATACATCCTTAAAGTACGACTACTTTGTGCATCAATGGTTGACTTTAGAGCTGGGTTTCTATTCCCACCATTTGAATTGAAACGTCGATTTTATTTATCAAAAATCTCATAATGTATTGTTTATTTGCAGAATGTTCTGGGTTCATCAAGCCGTGAAGCTTCTTCTAGCGTACATAGTCTTGAGGCTTTCTTGGCTAGCAATATCGACGGTTCTGTCCGTCGTGGCTTAAAAGTGCAACTCGGCACGCCGGGCTCGGCTTTTTGCTCGTTCTTTTTCGCGTCTTGCTTTATTTCCGATGCCGGCAAGACCCTCCTCGCATTTGCGATACGACAATTGTACAACGGGTATACAAAAACGAAGGCGACTTGCCACTTCGGCAAAACGATTTTACGTTATAACCGCCGCGGGTCAAAAGATGCGTATACCGAGGAATGAGAGAAAGAATGCAATCCGAGCGCCAGCGCGACAATCGATACAAAGTTCATCCGCGAGCGCAACTGGCATCCGCATTGGACTCCACGACGAAAGTGGCACAACTATACTTTTGATATTCTCAGACTGAGAACAAAAAATACCCTACTTAAATCAACTAATGTCGAGAGAACTATGTAATTCAATGTAGATCAAATAACACTTTAACATTTTTATTTAATCCAGAATTCAGCATATTTTATGTTTATCGTATAACTGAACGAAAAAAATGAGACGTTAATGTGTATTAATGATTAAAAATGATCATTGAATGATCATTTCAGAGAATTGGTGACGTGAAATTGTTAATGATCATTGAGATCCGTTTCTGGAGATCAATGACCATTAGCGATCTTCGATGACCGCTAATAATCATCAATGATCATAAATGATAACGATTAATGACCATAAATGATTATTGTTAGGTATTTTTGTCAATTTTATTTCTGGAATGATAATCTAGAATCATTCAGGATCATCAGTGATCATTAATTATCATACGTAATTGTTTTATCATTACTGACTACGTGCCTAATGATTAATGATCATTAATATACATTGATAGGTCATTTTTTGTGGGGATTAAAATATGTTTTTCTTGTAAATGTAATTAAGCTTGATGCATTCAGTATATTATTCTCATTCCCAGTTGAAGCTACGAATTTATACATTTAGAAACTTTGACGAATCTAATTTTGGAATGATTTAAAGTGGCTCCATCTGTCCTTTCTTTAGTCACCACCATATAAGACAAAAATGTAGTAAAAAGATAGTAATTCAAAACGAATAACAGTAGTTTATAAATATACCACTGTCGCTAGTGTGTGGTAGGCTGATTTAAATTTTTGCAAGCGTTATTTGACCAATCAGCCCAATTAACCAGCTGCGTTATGTGGTTGTTATGTGTACTATGACTATACTATAAAATTGAACAAGTGCAAAAAGCGTTGAGACATTGGTTCAAACTGAAACAAATTTACTGTGACGAGTTAAGTTTCGAGTAGATCGATTTCCAAAACTTTCTAGCTACGTTAGATTAAACTTTGCTGTGAAATGTTTTCGAAACGTTGAAAATTTGTCAAGTCATTGACATTTTGGACGAACGTTACTCAAAATTAAAATATTGTTTAAAAACGTTTCATATCGTTTACTAACTATGGATAATAGTTGAACTACAAATTTTACTATGTTGCAGTATCAGTATTATTCTAATAGTAAATTTGTATAGTTGTGCCATTATTTACATTCGGCGATCTAGTTAAAAAACAAATTTTTAATAAAAGTTTGTCCGTTCGTTGACTATTTTAACGACGAAAACTGTATCAAATACACTAATTTTTATTGCAATGTACAGCGACGATGAAAAAATTATTTGTTAAATCTTCAGAAAGCAGTGTTGACAATTATGGCTATTTATATTCAGAGGACGAGATTTGATAATTAATTCGTACGTTTATTTATATTTTTATAGTTAAACGATGTAATTTTATATTGTTGCAAGTATACTGATGTGTATATCAATTACATGACTCGCAATGTGAAACATATTTTCAGTTTTATATTATTTAATAACATACTCCGTTTAATAACCAATCCGCCATTTCATTCAATATACAATTTTTCTTCAATATCAAATATTTTTTCAAATTTGGTATTTGAATTACAACAAAAAAATGGTAGAAATAATATAGAAATGTATAATAGGTATTTTCATATATCCAGGTAACATTGATGTAAAATATTCACCAAAAAACTAATAATAAATATTCTTTATTTTGTTATGATTTCTGTTAATTGATATTAAAATGTTTAATTTGATTATCCCTCAGATCGTGAAAAAATCTACGTCAATAAATTGGTGTTTAGACATTGAACATTAGCCACTCTGATGTATGGTGTTGAGTGGAAGTTAGATAAACATTTCTAGGCAAAAAATATGTTCTGAGAATCTTAAAATAATTCCTTTTATGAACTCGCGTAAAAGGGAAACCGATGACATAATAATATATTAACTCTGCATTCTTTGACAAAACACATTTTTATCTTAATTTTTAAATATTCCATGTATCAAAGGACAAAGTTATAAATACCTTTAAAATATGTCACATTCAAAATATGATAAACTCCAGATATTTGCAATACGCAATTTTTGAACATTGACCAAAGTTGCTGTATTTTAAATTAAATTGTTTCAGATCATTATTTATTTGCAAAATGTTCAATACAGTTTGAAGCGTAATTGGTAATTTACTGTTTAAACAGGGAACTGAGATTGATTACTTAAATATTCAACGTACTTTTGAATCAACTTGTATTTGCACACTTAAAAGATTCATTTGTCAAAAGGACAAAACAAATTCCGTAGATACGGCAGCGTTCGATAAAACCTGGCATTTTAATAAAAACAATAATAAGGAATATGTACAATCGACGCCAAATCAATTATTCATGACGCCTGTTTGTTTGTTTCATGACGTGGGTTTTAACAGAATTCCAATATTTTGATACGCGCCTGATTTTGAACCGGATGCTGGAATTGTTTCAGAAAAGGCAAACCTTAATAGAGAATAAGAAAATCTTTATTCATTTTCCACAAGTTTTATTTCACTGTTTTACTGAAATTAAGACTTTTAGTTGTCTCTTAAAGCAGCTTCGACTAATTAAATGATGTAATACATTGTTAATCTTAAAATAAGTAATGATAAATAAATGATACAAAATAATACGTTTAGTTTTTAGTTTTAAACTCTTTTTATATTTAAAATAAAATTCTTTGAAGATAGTCTTCGATGAGCACAAAGAAGATCGTTTTGTTCTGCAAATAGGTAGCAAATTCCTTACACAATTAGTCATTAATGTCCGGAAGATTAAGTGCTCCGATCACGTAGAAGTCGTAACCAATACGCATATAGTCAATAATTAACTCGTTTTTGCCAAGGTCGCCATAATGTTCAAACGCAAACAGGAAGGTTTATGACTTTAAGAAAGACAAGCCCAAAATAGTTCCAACCGTTAATCATTAGTTTCTTAACAGTATTACTCAACACTATGTTTTCAATTACTATGACATTTTTCAGAACAAATATTAAAATACAAAATTTAACATTTCAAAATTTAATTTAATTAACATGTAACCACGAAAAAATGATCCATTAAAGTCTATTAATGATCATTAATTAATAATCATTAATGAACATTAATAGGTTCAAATTATAATTATTATCCGAGTATATTAAATATTTGTTAATTATTTAAAATTTAAAACTTATTTAACATATACATTCGAATTGTCAATAAATAAATAATTGTTTATAAATCAAAACATCATTACGGTACGGTGCAATAAAGTGTCACATCCACCCTGCTTTATATTAATATACTTTTATGCATACTATTTAAATATTACGTTTATACATATTTTCGACAAACATCTCGGTGGCGAAAGGGACAACGCGTCCACTCGTGAATCGGTAGTCCCAAGATCGAATCCTCGCCGAGTTTCTAATTTTTCAAATCATCAAACTTCATAATTTAAACAAAATTAAAATCTATATATTAATTTTATTAATATTTACGTATTATGATATCAAAATTTTATTGTTAATATAATATTGTTAGAATAAATGTTCAGAAATTCGAGATTCAATATTCACTCAGTAACGTTGTGCCGTACACTTGTATTTGTTGAATTTAATAAACTTTTATTTGAAACATCGATGTTTAATTTACAGTCAAGTGCGTAGGATGAAATGTGCGCCAACGTATAAATTTGTGCAGCTCGAAATTTGCTCCTATCTAGGTTATGCCACTCGACGTATATCAAAGCTAGTGTGATCCATCTCAAGTGCACTTGGTCAAGATTAACGGTCTGTCAATATTCACGCTGGGCGTACGATGCATTCATTTTATCCGGAATCGCGCGATTCTCGACGTGAATGAGAATCGAGAGGGCGCATTGTGCTGGCGTCATCCAAGAAACCAGCCATTGTTCTTCGCTAAAGACACTTCAAAGCGAAGACGATTCTTGCGAGCACGTGGTGAGCCGTGACAGCCGATCAGTTCCGCCGATGAATGAAACTTCCAATTTTTCAATCAGATTTTCAGCTTCGTTATAAGTCCTAATTCAATTCTTTAACGAAATTTAAAAAATTGTAAACAACGATTAATTTATATTTCACATATTCATACGAAAGTGATGCATGTAAGATACTTTGTCATTATCGATTTAGAAAATACTTTGCTAAAAATGTCCTGCATTGTCATGCATCCACTCTTAGAAATGTTTGTTTGAATTAAACCACATATATTAAGAAAGGTTGACTTTGAATCACAATCTTCTCGTAGAATTCATATTCATTAAGGTTCATGCATGAACTTGCATGATGATAAGTGATTTGCTTGTCTTCAGTATATCATGCTTGTGTTCATAAATCATAAAAATCTGATTCAATAAGCGTGCCTTATTATACGTTCTGATGCATGGTTACATGCATGCACATTCATGCAAAATGATGCATGTTCATTCATGAACGAACCCACTGTAGTACGACCGTGGAAAACCATACTGTCAATATAACGCAAATCGTATTCATGCATGATCATGAATGTTCATGCATAATCTTGCACGACGTCTTTACTTGTAAAGTCGTGCTTTATTACGAATGTTTATTCATTATCATGTAGGCAGATGGATGAATCATATTCATCCGTTATTAATTCTATTTTAATCATGCAGTATATATTTATCTTTATGCAGTTTCATGCATGTTCGAGTATAATCTTGTATGGTTACGTGTTATCTATCGATAAAGATGACTTTTTAGATAATGCTTGCTCATCCGACCATGCATATAGAGGTTCTGTTAAGTATAGTTATGCATGATAGTGTATGGCAGAAATGCATGCATGGACCATGTTTACTCATGCACTATCATGACAAAACAAGCATGATATTTACACGATTAACATTAATGCACAATTGTGCGCCATTCTATTAAACATACATGTTCGTCCATGATGATGCATGATCGCAATGCACTCAGATGTATGCTTGAGCATTTATGCAAATTATGAATGTGTATTTATTGCTATGCATTTTCATTCAGTCGTTCTGTTAGTCAGGGAACGAAATTATACACATTCATGCATAAACTTGCATGGTTATTGGTGATTTACTTTCCTCAATAATACGATATGAAATATTTTGATACCAATATAGGATCATGCATCATCATAAATGGAACATATTTACTCCTGCATGACCGTGGCAAAACAAATGTGAACTTACGCAGCAATTCATCATGCAAAATTATGAATGATTGCATCCATGCACATTTATTTGTATTTCTTCATCAAGCATATATGTTTGATGTATCGCGATGCATGATTAAAATGCATGTCCATTTATGCATAATCTAACTCTTGCACATTCGTTCACACTGCGTACACATGTGCATGTCGCAATGTCAACCGATTGAGACGTCCGTTGGTCTTGTCCCATGCAAAGTTCAATGACAATTCTACCGATAACTCTTTCTCCGAATAAAATACCACGGCGCATCATTTGCCAACTTATCCTCGTCCCCATTTCTCCTCGATCCCCTCTCGCCCCTCGGAATCACGCGTAAATAATGCATGAGAGTCGCAGAAATATCGCTAAATAGTAGCAACCTTAACAAGACTTTGCTCTCAGCGCAAATTGTCATTTATTCGAGGCTTCTCATTGAAGTGTCCCAACAATGATGCGATGATGGAAGGGGTCCTTCAGGTGCATTATATTCGCGTATAAGAGACGTATCGCGAAGTGACGGCGTTGCACTCTGTGTCACCGATTCGCGCGGTGCAGGTGTCAGCTAAAATCGCGCATGATAGTTTGATATCGCGGACCTGTTGATCTATAATCGCAGTGACGCTTTCACCTGCGACAAGGCATTCGCAAAAACGTGCTGGCATCGATTAGAAAAAATCGGTGAGTAACTCGGCGGTTTCTACGACTTCCTTAAATTCCTCGCAAATTATCACTTTTTTTTTAAATAAAACCTTTTTTGCCGTGTATTTTTGCAGGACATTCATACATTGCAGGAATCTAAGTTTCTGACATTTGATACACATTCTTTTTTTATAATTAAAACGAATTCTTGTCGAGATGTGCATTTCTGAATTGGGCCGAAACCTCGGAATGATATTTCGTGCAAATCTGCTTCCTGCAACAAAGTGTTGCAGCAACTGTTGGGAGTTTACAAACAGCAGTGAAATTATTCAGAGTTGCGTCTCGAAAACAACTCGTACAA
>JABFOW010000185.1:0-14090 GCA_022817725.1 Archaeoteleia sp. ZL-2020 | reverse complement strand
ATTGGTATCGTTAAAGCGTGACTGTTCTACTGGGAAAATAGAATTTTGCAAGAGATAGAAGCTTTTCTACACTTAGAGACATTAATATGGCCAAGCCACAGCAAAGTCTCGAATTACACCTCGCCGAATAATCGAACGTCCTTCGCACGATAAAAAACGTGATTCCTAATGCACGGGAAAAAGGTGCAGACAATCTATCTGCCACCTATTTCAAAGGAAGCTGGATTGGTTGACAAAGGCTTGGGATAATTGTCAGGTTACGCATGCACTTATGAGCTGCTCAGAGTTCCGCTGCGCGGAGAGGCTCTGGCCTCAAATAACTTTCTTTCGGTAACCAATAAGAGTTATATAATTGAATGGAATCTGATTCAAGAGAGATTCGAGAACAAAAAGTGATGATTTCAAAATTATTAAATAATTTAACGGATTCACCACGTGTGTCCGAAGAGAATGTGACACAGTTACGCATTTTGCGAAATACTTACACTGCCTCTCTAGCTTCTCTCAATAACCTTAACTGTTCTACAGAGTCATGTGACACCATTATCGTGCACATATTTGCCTTAAAATTAAACGCTTCAATCAAACGCGATTGGGAAACATTTACATCCGATAAAAGAACGTACCCCACTTTGAATGAGTTTACTACGTTCATTGACCGACGTATAGCTAGTGCTGTGCAAAAACCGCTTTAAAAGAAGTATAAAAATCACAATGTTACGATGCAGAATTCTGCTCGTTGCAACATTTGTGAGGATTCTCATCTTACGCAATCGTGTCCGAAACTTTTGAAACTTTAATGGTACCAACGGTATCAAATTATGAAAGACAAACACTTATGTGTTTGCTGTTTCTCTGACGCTCATTCTATTTGAAAATGCAACACTTCTGTACGCTGTCACAAATGCAAATGAAATCATCATTCCTTGATGCATCGAACTCCTCGTCGGAATGACGATAGGGCTATACGGGTTTCTCCCATAACTAACGTCAATGAACAAGTTGGCAAAGTCAAAAGTTGCCCCGCTGAAAACATTAAGTGTACCTCGACTAGAATTGTTCGGTGACACGTTACTTACCAAACTCATGCAACACGTGTTGGATTCTCTCAAGATCAACTCTGAACAAATTTTCTGTTGACAAATCTGAATTTCTGATTTCACTCAAAAATCGTGTTAGCATGGTTGTTCCTTCTTCATGGAAAGTTTTTGTGTCGAACAGTGTTTCATTTATACAATCGAATCTGGAAGAGGCACAGTGGGCTCATGTTCAATAAGGCCAGAATCCAGCCGATCTCAACTCGAGTGGAATTTCCGCCACCGATCTGAAAGAATCTACTCTACAGTGGCAAGGCCCTCCATGGCTCTCGTCATCAGAATCAAGCTGGCCGATTCCTAAGGTAATCGAACCTAGGGATGCGGAAGAGGAAATAGTCTATACAAAACTCTGCCTCAATTTCTCAACGATTGAGAGCCTGCCGATTTTTGACCGATTTTCTTTGTGGGCTTAGTTATTTAGAGTTACTGCCTACATTTTCAAATTTCTCCAGTCTTTCTCAATTTCAGGAGAAATCGGTTTACCGATCTTCGAAGTTATCAAGTGCAGAAATTATACAAGCTAGCGAATATTGGGTAAAATGCATTCAGTGTGATGCACTACCTATCGATCTCGCTGCATTAAAAGGTACCGGTAATGCCGCTAAAACGTCCTCGACTTAAATCCTGTCATCGACAGTAAAGGGTTGATTCGTGTAGGAGTAAGGCTAGATCGAACTAAACTGAGAACGTTTAACCTTCACCCTTTTACTCTGCCTCGTCATCATTATCTCATACATTATCTCATATTTGATAATTATGACTATTTTTTATTAATTATTATTTATTAATTATTATTTATTATTTATTATTAGTTTGTTGAAATAATTAGTTAATTATTGCCGATTACTTAACCAATTAATGAAATATATCATTTTTTTTCTTGGTATGTTCGCGAAAACGAAGAAAGAATTTATTATGCTTAATCCATTTATGTTCAGATTTTATTTTCAGTGCTTCGCGTTAAGAGCTTTATGGCAGGTCATTACCGCATCTTGAGCGCAAAGCTGTTTGTAAATATTGTCCTTCTATTACCGACTTCCTCATCCTTTCCTGTGAAAGTGTTTAGTTTCCTTTTAGGTTTGAAACGACAATCACGCACTTCGTTACGATGGAAGACACTGAAATCAAAGACGTAAGTGATTTTGACTGGTTGTGGGAAATCTGTGTGGTGAGAGGACAACAGAGCATTGATTCGATCAACAATGCAGCATCAACTTCATCTGCTGCTGTGCCTGCTGTAAAAATTGCACCTTCTGAAGAAGAAATCCGGCGAAGGATGCGTGCTAGGACTTCGATTCAGACGTCATCGCCTGCGATCCTTGCAAAAAGTCTACCTTGGCGACCAGTGCATACACCTAAACCGCTGCGATCTCAATGGGGTGCACATGTCGGTCCCTCGCTACATCCCAAGGACAGTCTCTAAGTCGCAGAAGTGTGGAAACACTTCTGCGCTGAGGGGAAATAAGTCCTGAAATGAGACGCACTCGGAACCCTGGTTTGCATAAACTTGAAGCGGAAGCAACCTGTAGCTCCATCAGATGCATAAGTTTAACGACTTATTTTTAATTTTCGCCGATTTTAGATATATTTTGATCGCGCCTCAGTTTTTGACTTATATAGTTCGCGACTTCCAACTAACCATTTATTTTGTGTAAATAAACTAAAGTGTATTATTATCTTAAGTTACATTACATTAAGTGCAAATTAATCATCATTTATTTTCGTTATTTCGATGTTACTAATATATAACTTTTTTGGTATAAATTGTGCTATAAGCACGAAATGAGGCTAGTTTCGAAATGTATAATAAAATAAACAGTAATTATTCACAATTTCTTCATTTACATCGCGTTTTCGACAATAAATATTTTACGCACGCAGTACGCTATACCCGAGCGACGTACCTTTGTCGCTTTTTAATCAAACTACGATAACACGGGATAATGGGAGCCATGTGTTACCGGAAAGTGATGGAAAATTATAGAATCTAACACCGCCGAGGGTCAGAGGCCCAACTGAATCTATGAAAGTTAGTTTCTAGTGTTTTTATGAATCAAGAGTCAAACTCCAATGACTCGATCGCCCAAGAGACGAATCTCTTCTGTATTTAAGACAGAAGGGTTCAGAGGAGACCTCTGCTCTTTTTCATGCACGAGCAGAAAGCATTCTGCAGCGTACGTAGGCCTTCACTCAGGAGCAGCTATCGCGTTGGTGATAATTCGACGAGCCCCGGCTCGCCAGCGATAACCACCAAGTTACCTCGTTGGCTAGCGCCGACGAGGAGGGGGAAGCGCCGCTGCTTGACGTTCATAGCCCAATTGCCGAGCATAGTTTAAAGCGCTGCACGAATCCAACACAGTGATTCATTAGTATAAGCGCGCCGTTTACTAACAAAAGATATAAACTCATGTTTCGTACTCAAGTTTTCGTACTCGAGTACGAAAGCCGAGTACGGTACTTTACCTCGGTACTTTCCACAATTAATACAAAAATAACATATTACAATTTTATCAAAATCTGTCGAAAATAAGTTAATGATAGTCGAACTTTAAAATTTCCCAATATAATGATAATAAACCATATAAACGTTTTTAACGAAATTTTGACAATTGTTATTAACGAATCTGATGACGGAAAGATATTTTTTGAAAAAAAAATGAAAATCCAATGTCAGCAAAATGCCGCCAAAATCGGGCATCAAAAGCTGACCTCAGAACTTGATATGTAAAAAAAACCGACGTGGGAAAATTTAGTTTAACTTAAATCCGACGACGGAATCCGATAACGGAAATCTTATTTAGCTCTACCGTCGTCGAAATCCGATGACGGAAATCTCTTTTGTCGCTGCGGGCGTCGGAATTAGATGACGGATTTTTAAGTAAGTATAGGCAAAGACCGACGTCGGATTGATCCGATGTCGGAAAATGACCAATTACGGATGCGGATTCCGATGCGGAATCCTACATCGGCTGGTGACGTCGGATCCGATGTCGGATTCCGCATCGGATTCCGACGTCGGCTTTTACAGTATTGAACAGCGGATACCCAAACCTAACAAATTAAAACTTAATTAAGTTCTTTGCTACATTCTATTTTACTTTAAGCTTTGTCCTTAACAGATACTATACCGACTAATATAATAGGATCCGTTGTATAAAACGGTGTCTCAACTTCAAGAATATTGATAAGACAGGTAAAAGTTTCTATACAATTCGATTAAAGGTCATGGGCATGTTGAAATTTTGATGGTTTGTCAAGCGTGACAAACGGGCCAACGTTGTTCTAATACTAAATGCAAACCAAAAAAATAATAAAATAACCAAAAAATACGTGAACCCTACGTCACGTTAGAGTTATTAAACGGGCAGAACATTGTTAGGACAGCAATTGCCCATCGATTGTTCGACAATGATTATACAACCGTTGTCAACCAATTATAAGTTCGTATTACAACACAATTCCTATATATTTCTATACATTTTTACATATTCTATTTCAAGGTATCACTATATATTTTGTGGGTATTCTCGCAAATACTGAACCTTGGCGAAGTAAACTAATAACAACTATATTAATTGGTATACCTGGTTACAAATTTCTCAGGCAGAATAGACTCGTGGTGGCGGGGAAGGTATATATGTCAGAGACAATATTGCCAGTACGCGCATTCTTGCCCTGGTATTACACTGAGAGAAAAATATGGATACCGTAACCATAATAAATAGTGAATTTACGATCTAACCATATTAAATGGCTGCAATAACTATGTCTCTTCTAGTTGACATAACCATATAATATGGTTGCAGTAAACATATAATATAGTTAATGTAATCATATTCAATGGTTGCAATAACCATGTCTCTTCTAGTTGACATAACCATATAATATGGTTGCAATAAACATATAATATAGTTAAAGTAATCATATTCAATGGTTGCAATAACCATGTCTCTTCTAGTTGGCATAACCATATTCAATGGTTGCAATAACCATGTCACTTCTAGTTGGCATAACCATATAATATCGTTGCAGTAATCATATAATATAGTTAAAGTAATCATATAATATGGTTGCAATAACCATATGGCGTTTAGTTGATATAACCAGATAATATGATTATAGATACCATTTGAGTACGAGATAAATTAAATTGGATTATTTTACTATAATACATTAGTCATTATAATGTTTTTAATTTTTGTCTGTTCTTTCAGAAATCTATAGCAATCATTAAGTATATTATACAAAAAGTATATTTAAAACGAAACAAATTCATAAAAATGTATTACCAAGTACAAGAATCAAAAATGAATATATTGACAATAATTTAGTATAAAATTCATTCAATTAAATCATAATTTTCACTTATATGAATAAATATATAAGGAACAGAAAAAGGAAATACATTTGTGCAAGTGTATCATCAGGTGAAAAAATGAAAGTATGGGCATATTGTTTGGTGAGTATGAGAAACGATTTGAAGTGATAGATCAGTCTGACAGAAGTATGGTGCTACGATGGTTTTACAAACGTCTCACAATTTGCCAATACTACATTTTTAGGCAGTCAAGTTAAATTATCAACGCCATGTGCTTTAAAATAATTTATTACATAATACATGACATAAGTTTTTAAATAGAATAATACATAATTGCTAAATTACACGCAATTTAAAAATAATTAGAAAAAACGATATATGAATTATCGATCGACTTTGGAATCATGCTCCACGCTTTATATATCGCTAAAGTATCAAGCTTTATCATAATACATTCATCTGAATGTGTAACAGAATAGGCCTGGAGATGATCATCGAAGTGCGAAGTTTTTATTATTTGCACATTAATTACGAAATGTTGCAATTCAATGTCGTCCGAAATATCATTTTTTTTATAAATGTCCTTAATCATGGCAAAGTTAGGACTGTTGTCTATACTGAGAAGTACAACTGAAGCATGTCTAAACATAGTCTTACCGACTGTTACATACTTGATAACTTGATATTGTACGTTTTCGTACATTGTATAATATTCACTATTATCACGTATTGATGATAATGTTTTAAATACAATCTCTCGACCAAGAAAAAATTTATTTTGCAGAAAAGCATCACTTAACTCCAATTGATGCTTTACCGCAATGCTATGACACAGATTAATGTGATTTTTCGTGATTCGAGCATACTGTTTTAGTGTTTGGTGTTTCGCCTCAAATCTCATGGACCACAAATTTTTTAATGGACCGGCTTTTTTCATTATCTGTGGATAATGAGTTATTAAATGTTGTTTCGGTGTTAATTTTTTACCATATAGTTCAATAAATAACGAATGATGATCAAATATTAAATGTTGTAAAGTGTCAGGGGTTTGATTGTCAATGCTTGTTTCAAGCAATATGCAGATAATACGCCTTAGTAACTTATACAATTCCCAATGTCTATCGTGCTTGTCCAAGATTAATTCGCCGAATATCAAACCTGAATGTAAAACGAAAGATATTACTTCAGACGCTGTCATGTTCAATGTTCCTTTTTTTAAATGAGTTTCACTAATACCACAAGGGCGATTTTCGTTTGGATGCCATTTATAAAATTGAATTCGCCAATTTAATATTGATAACGTAAAATATTTTTTTACAGAAATACAATGCTTCAATAAGGCGCTCATCTCTAATTTGCATATGCCTTCAGCAAAATCATGCATGATATCTACGCCAAGATTGTCAACAGCATGGAAATCTTTAATGTCATTGAACGCACAGCGTTCTTTTATCCCCGTCAAAGTAGAATTCTGGACATTTATATCATTTTCGTAATTTTCTTTATTTCGCAATAGGGTACAATTTTCTTTGCACAAGCCACGTGTTTCGTCTTTACGAGTTTTGCAAAATCTGCAAAATAAATTTGCCGAAAAAGATTCAACGTAACCTAAAAGGCCATTAAGACCAAGATTATCTCCTAACAGCGTAATAAACTTGAAAAAAATATGTATTTTACGATTAGCCTCAAGAGTTACTTCAATGCCTTCATCTTGAAGTTTATTAATCGTATCAATTAACTTAGAGAAAATTATTTTTCTACTGACATTTTTCGCATCATCAACATAATACAGTTGAACAAGAAAAATGTTGTATAATTTCGATATATAGTCTGGTGGAAGACATCCTACTGAGGCATATACGCCGTTCAGTTTGTGTACTCCTGCATGGGGACCCAATGGATTGCCCGTTTCAAACGCATCTTCGTAGATGTATATTGGAAAAGTTATTTTATTTGTAGATTCACCAATTTTTTCTTGCCAATATTCAGTCTGTATTATGTTTGTAATCTTGTTACGATTTTGTAATAATCGTTTATAATATTCCATAGTCTTTTGAAAGACTTGAGGCGATTCAAAAAATTTTCTGAGTACATTTTGTAATGGTATAAGTTGGCCATTTACTTGTTTTACAGTTAGAATGCCTTGACTGTTACACTCTTCTCGTGTATTAAAATATATTGGTTGAGGTTTAATGTATATGTTATTTTCCTCTAAAACTTTCAAGCGCTTATGCTCTGTATTAAATTTCGAAAATATGTTTTGTACGGTTTCAATCTTTTCCACTATAGTATCTTTTTCGATGCCTTGAATACTACTTAAAATCAATGTTTTAATACAGTTAATATATTCATTATTTAAAAATGTATGAAAACATTTCATTATTTTTTGAACTTGTAATCTTGACATTTTAGGATCAGAATACAAAGTACTTATCATTTCTAAAGCGACTAGAGTTTATCATATTTTCGGAAGGAAATATAAATTGTGTTTCTTCTGTGAACGAAATATTACTAGACGAATTTCTTACTTCGTAAACTTGTTCATTGTCTATAATCATTTTTTGATTTTCTTTATTAAGTGAAGTATCGTTAATATTATTATTAGTAACCTTAAAATGTGCAGATCTTTGTATATGTTTGGAAACATCGTCCTTTTTGTGATCTCGTGATATATGCTTCCGCAGGCTGCTTGAAGCGAAAAACACACGATAGCAGTCATTTTCTTGACAAGAATATTCGACACGAATATTTTTACTTTTTTTATATATGTCCTTATGCTCTAACTTTAAATGCATTTCATAATACGATTCTCTGAACATTTTCTTGCAATATTTACACAGCATGTTGATTACACAACACAAATATACATAGCTAAATTATTTATTAATAAGTATGTAATTATAAGTATGAAAATATAGTATGTATTAATAAGTATGAAAAGAAGGAAACCATACAATTTTTCGAAGTATGTGTAAAACAGTATTAAAGTTTCGTGTAAAAATGTATCCTTTATCAAATCATTACAATTACATAAATGTATCTAACGCTTTTCCCACTGATGTAGCAGTATTAAATATACGAGCACCTTTCTGTGCTGGAATTCCGAAAACAAATCTTTGAACAAAATCCCATACTACTTCCGATTCAAATGAATATTCTGCATTTAGAGCATACAAACACTGAAAGCAGATATTGACTCCTTCAACCAAATTAGTTGTACGATATTTGATGTTGTTTATCATCACATAAACCGCATCAATTCTTGTGGGGACTCCAATAGCTAATACCATTGGTTGTAGTGTCGAACCGAAGACTTGTAACTTTGCTTTCCGTTGAGTTAGATATGGTTCTAGATCTGTAACATTCTAAATCGGCCACATATTCGATACGTATACATTATCAATGATTCCAATATTATCCATTTATTTATAAATTATGACAGAAAGATTGAAGATTTAATATTATTTATGAAAATATGTGGGACGTTACCGGTTTCATGCAAATGAAACTGCTGGCAATTTCGGGTTTTGATGGTTTCCATGTCTCTTTTCCATTATATTTTATGGACGTTGGTTTAAACAAATAAGGAAGAATCAGAAAACTCAATGTTTCAATATGAACATCTGCAAAAAACAACTATATTAAACACTTTACTCATGATATACAAACACAAATTCACGATAAATATAGAATTATATTCACCTTCCTTGAGATCACACAGAAAAGGACAATTTTTATTTGTATGTGCTAAGTTAAGTACTCGTGGAGCTAATACAGTCCATTTTTTACTAAAAGCGTTTGGATCTGCTACATTAGACAACTTGAAATCGATTTGCAGCTGCATCAAATATTACAAATGAATTTTATTAGAAAAAATGTAAACAATGCAAAAAGTTAGAAGAATGAAAAATCTAAAAATTAAGGTATGTTTAAAATTGTTTTAAATTAATTAAAATTAATTAAAAAAATTAATTAATTAAAAACAATAATGATCTATAGTAATGTTTTTAAAAATATGCAAATATGACAGACTTAAAAAACACGAGCATTGCATATTATGCAGATTTTTGAAAGGGTCTTTGAATCTAGTGATTTAGTAGATTTTTTAGAAAATCTATGATAAATTTGTCATTTTAGGAATTTATAATGAATTGATTTTTGATAAACTACCCTCGGTATACTAAAAGATATACTTCTTACAAATAATTAAGAAATATTAAATATTTGTTACAAAATATGCAAAGTTTAAGAACCTACATTTGGATATATACCAAATAGTTTTTTAAGATCATTACATTGAATATTATAATAACATGTTATTTGCTGTATCCTACCAGTTTTACACCAATTGGTGCTTTTAAAATTGGATAGCGTTCATAATATTCATGAATCGACAATTTGTTCTCTCTAATGAGATGTGACTCTTTCCACAGTTGCTGTAATCTTGTGTCTGCCGGGTTTATGTGCTGAAGGTCATGTAGAATTGTTTTGTCTCTTGGCGTAATATCTCTCTGTATTTTGTTACCATTTTCTTGCTTTCTTATGTATTTTTTCAAATTTGTGTATTTGTCATACAGCTTTCCTCTTGCTAACCGTTTAGGATCTGAAGAATGTGGTGTGAAATAATGCTGAATGCTTTCATGTTGAAAAACTTCATTAATCTCCTTTGCCCAAAATTCAAATTGGTCTTTAGTAATCCTGCAGTAACGGTAGATACAGTTAATAACATAATATTATTTTCAAATGCCACTTTGCAATAATGTCAGTTATCCTGTATAACATCAATTCAATGACTTGCATCTAAGTATGTTATTTCAAATAAAATGAATATAAAATAAAGCAAAATAATATTAAAAGTAATATAAATATTATAAATTGTGATTGTGGCACAAAATTAAATTAAAAAAAACCAATATCATAAATTGTATTAATGTTATACCGGATTGAAAATTAAGTATGAATGATGTGTTAGATTAATTTGTTACACAAAATTGACAGTACTTCAAAATGTATACTATGATTGCAATAACTTACTTTCTATTGTTTTCCAATAAGTTTTCTACAATGATGCGACTGAGATGAAATCTGTCTTGCTCTGTTAATCGAACATGTGCTAATATTTCTTTGCCAATCACACTTTTTCTGAGTAATTTCCTTAATTTCTATATGTTAAACAAAACTTTCATTGTAGCGTTTTAATTATAATATTAATATTATTTATATTTTCTAACACACTTACATATCCATCATTCAAATTTGTTGAAGAGATCATGGAAGTAAAAACCGCATCATCATTTTCCTTATGTCAACAACAAAATTGTTATAAAAAATCGTAAATTTACTTCGAATTGGCATGAAATTATTTTTAAAAATATCTATTACGTTAATAAGAATTGAAAATAATAAAAAAGCTTACAGGCTCATTGGTAGAGTTTATCTCAAATATTACATCATTTGAAATGTCACTTAGAAAGGATTGGTTATTTATATCTTCAACGATTTTATCTCCTTTCATCTGTCTGGTCAGAAATGCATTAGAACATTGAATTGGGTCTGTTGCATTCTTATTACTCGTCTGTACCTTCTAAAGAAAATTAGCAAACTTCTTGATTATGCACATTTATTTATACATTATTACATTTAAGTACTACATAACAATATTAAAAAATGCTAAAGCATGTATTACAAGCCTCCAATACAATTTCTAGATTTTCATCTATTGCAGAAAACTCGACATTGGATGCAGATGCAGATGCTTCGTTGTCACAATCCTATACATATTTTGTGTGTAAAAATAATAAGGAATTATATAATATTCAATTTAAAGGATAATCTAATAATAAACAGCCTAGTTTTTATATGTCATTGCTATTATTTGGCTAATTTTGCAGTTTTATAACTTTGAGGTTAGAACACACATCACGTAGTTAAATAATGAACAGCAAGAAATTCTACACTCTGCACATACGAACGAAAAATATATGATTACGAAACTTTCAAAGATTTAAATATATTCTTATATTTTAGATGATTTTTTGAAATTAAATAATTGTCTACATGTATTTCTATGAGTACGTGAGATGGGTGAAAACTAACCTATATGAACCATCATGGCGCTGAGACGGTTGCGCCGAAAACTCCCATTCCCATTATTTTACGCGCATTACACAATTTATTTAGAATGACGCGACCGAATATGTATTTACAAACACTTAATACACGTACTCACAATTAGAATGGGTCCATGACTTTTTATATATGCTTCGCGTGCATTTACAAATTTTAGTCGATCTGCTGCTTTGTCAATTACATCGTATAACAATTCCAATGGTATTTCCAGCATAACGGGCAGCGTTATTTCATGCACTGTAACAAAAGATAATAACAAAGTTATAAGATTATTTTTTGTGACAAGAATGCGTAATTGTCACAGTAATACACGTTCATCATGTTGGGTCTGAGTATTAAAATATAAATAAATTTTCCTTATGTATTGTATTTATAACAAAATTTTATGTAACTTACCTTTAAATTCATCGATATATTTAAATAGATCCCAGCTTCGAAGCAAACTACTCACATTATCCATTGTTCTACCTGAATCAAACACGCTACTGACATTTTTGCTAATTTACAGTGACTCTCGCATTCGGCCAATAACAACGCCGATTTTGGAACATAGGCCAACCACGGTATTCAGACAATGGAAACACCGAA
The DNA here is from genome assembly GCA_022817725.1 of Archaeoteleia sp. ZL-2020. NCBI lineage: Eukaryota > Metazoa > Arthropoda > Insecta > Hymenoptera > Scelionidae > Archaeoteleia > Archaeoteleia sp. ZL-2020. The sequence continues at coordinate 1,958 of JABFOW010000185.1, read as the reverse complement.
TCACATTCACAACACGAAAAACGTGAAATTTTATGCATAAAATACTTTTTTTACTTCCTTAATAGAGAGTTAGATTACATATTTATAATTTATGACACAGTATTATTATTAATTTAAAAAAATTATAAAATCATGACATACAATATGTCCACATGTTTTACAAATTGATATTTAACAACTTTACTTACACGGACTGATGTAATTTATAGTGACTATTTATTATGTTTGGCACAACTATTTTAATATGGTTACAGTTACCAGAAAATGAGGTTGTATCGTAAATTCACTATTTAATATGGTTACAATAACCATATGACATTTTTGGTTCCTGTAACCATAAAAATAGTAGTTATAACCATATTTATGCTTACTGTAACCATTTTTGTTTTAACCATATGAAAATGGTTGTCGTCACCATCCGTTTTTCTCTCAGTGTAAATACTTATATACTATTAGAAAATATATTACTGTAAAAGTTTGTTCCTTTTTAAGAAACAAACATTCATCTTGAAATTATTTCGCCTAAAACATGTGTGAAATCAAACAGTAATGCCAAGAAAATAACTATTTCCCTTGAAGCCTTTATTTCAGGAAAAAATGTGTTTATATTTGTCCTGAAATTATTTTTCACCTACAAAATGTGTGAAATCAAACAAATACAGCAATGACAAGAAAATAGTTACTTTCCTGATCGTTTGCCATTATTACAATGCTTAGACAATAATAATGAACAGTAATAGTTATATTCTAAATAATTCTTTCATTAAGTCTAGATTTTATTCCTGCTACGTACGGAGTCTGGTTGTATCTTGTCTAAAAACGTAGCAAAATCTTTTACCCCACAATATCTGCATTTTAATAACTTTCCAAAAAATACTTGGCGGTTCGTTTTTTACAGATATTCGACTAAATAATTACTAACTCTTTTAAGACAATTCTATGCTTTTAAATTATATTTTTCAGTATATTCGAATAATGTTTCTGTGCTAAAAATGAATTGTGATAATTACTTTTGCATCCCTTAAAATCAGAAATTCGTATACCTTAACAGAACATTAACTTAAAACCGAACATTCATACGTATTACTAACGTATATTACACGTTAACGACATTTTTACGTATCATATACGTATACAATACGTATGAATGTCCGTTTTTACGTTAATGTTGTGTTAGGGTTAATCAAAGTATCCTAAGATACTCGTTCGATGATTTAACTAATTTTTGTAAGGTACACATATTTGTTATATTGTTTGAGGGGCTAGAAGTTTTTAAGGCAGATAGAAATGTTTTTGTATAATAACAAGTTGCACAAAAATTTTGCTTATGGGTATACATTACTAGGTGCGAGATAGCGGCGAACAGTGTGCGAGTGACAAACATAAGTTTCTTTTTCCACGCCTAATTCGCGTCTACATTTGACAGCTCGTTGTGTTATGACTCATTGTAGGCATTTTTGAAACTGAACGAGTTTACGCCATTGAAATAAACGACATACATTGAAATTGATAATTAAATTAAAACTAATAATTACAATAAATAATTAAAATTAACAATTTTACGGTAGTTAATGTTTGGAACATTGGTAATAGTCTGTCAAGGTCGACTTTGTAAGATTTTTATACTTTTATATTTGAGAATGCGCTACGTCGAACAATTATTAAATAATTATCAAAAAATTATCAAATAATCCGAAACGTGTTTACTACCGTGTCTTTTCCGAGTTTTGTGTAATTGGTACCAGAATTAATTGCAATTAAATTTGGTACTTATTCCAAAGTCTATAACAAATGTATTAAGATTTAATAACCATAGGATATTATTTGGAGAACACTCTGCTCGGTACAACATTATGCAAATCAATCATTATGTTTCCGCAAACTATTACGTATACCTCATTTACGTATAGTTCATTTATTTGAATATTACCGGGAACTTTTCACGACCCATTTACACG
>JABFOW010000184.1:0-14096 GCA_022817725.1 Archaeoteleia sp. ZL-2020 | reverse complement strand
ACAGCAAAAGTGGATTGTAGATGTTGACAATCTGCATTGTCAAGATAGTAATCTGTATTGCAAAGGTAGCAATTTTAAATTGCTAAATTACAATCTATATTGCTATCTTTGCAAAACAGATTGCTAACCTTGAAATGCAGATTGTTACTATCTACAATCTACTTTTGCTGTCCCCTATTGAGAGGTCTAGAATTGCAAAGTTAACTATCCATTTCTCTCAGTGTAGGTTTCATTAAAATCATATTAAAATATACGTATTATTTTATATTGATTCATTTAACATTAGTGAGAATCTCATTAAACTAGTTATGCTCCTCGCTAATTAAACGTTGAGGCACTTGGCTACCTTGAGAGTATCATGGTTGTATTTATTTCTTAACATTATATGATTTTAAGATTATCAAGACTACGCCGGATAACATTTCATGTCAAGATAATAATAGATGTCTCCGAAAATATATGTCAAATAATTATAAACTTAAAATTTCTTACATTATCATGCATTTAAATCAATTTGTTAATTTCTTTCACAGTCAATTGACAATTTGACTATTCTAAATATTTATTTGGATTTGTTATTCAATTTTGAAGTATTGTTATCTAATATTAGATAATTGTAAATATCACATTTACAATTACAGGTTTTTGTCAAAACCTGTAATGTTTGGAAAAAATAAAAAATGACCAACAGTCAATTTATATTAATATTAATGTAAATAGACCTTTGATAAATGAATCAATTACTTAAATTAAGTAGAAATTCTGACACTCGCAAGGACTAATGCAATTCGAAAATCTTAATTCATTCGCTTAAATATATCATTTTGTTGCATTCAACTGTACCAATCATTCATCGTGTCTTATAGCAGAATGAATATAATTCGACGTGGGATTGCCTTCCTGACAAGGAAGGTTAAATTATCGGTTAATTTGAATCCGTTGCGACGTTATCCAGTGATGTGATATAAGGAAAATTATATACATAATATGTATGTATATAAGACAAATGTTCTACAATTCAAAGTTTATCTCGATAACATCCCGATGTGTGCAATTTTTTAGTGTGTTTTAATTTTGTCTATTTATTTTAACACATTTGTAAGGGGCGGTTCATTATTCAATGTTACATCAAACTGATAATGATTCTATTAATTATATCAAATAATATTAATATATACACAAAAAAGTAAAATAGCATATGTTTTTGTCAATTTCAATGTATCCGTGGATTTAATCAGGCATGAAAATTTTCAAAAGACTATCCCATAATCTTGAAAACGTTAAGCACCTTGAAATAGACTTGTAATAAATTTGAAAACAAAATCAACTAAAAAAAAAATTCTATTTTATCATAAAAACTAATTCCAGGGGACAATCATCCCTACGATACTATACTATAGATTGTTATATTGATATCATGATTTTCCGTTTTCGAGTGTAGAATGTTCATGGACGCCTTTTGACCTGAAAAAACCTTGTTAAACAGCAACAATTATACCGCAACGTTTTGAGAGTTAACGACCTCTTTCAGGTTACTATAACTAGATTTATATTAAACTGTCATTTTAAAATAAAGATAAGTTATAAATGTATATAATTATAAACCATTATAATGTTCATATCCATAATTAATGTTTTTAAATAAATCAATTTCGAATGCTATCTTATCTTTATTTCTTTTTTACTTGATATGTCAAAGTATATATAAAGAAATGCTTACTTTTAGAAATGTTTCTTTGACTCAAACTAAATTTGTTTGTTTCAAGGTATTTTTAAAGAAATGTTTAACAGTATCTGTTAAACTTTATGAAATTCATATGAAACTCTAGCTTACTATCTGGATCTTAATTTCATTTATGTACCTTGTACTGTAAATATGTTCAACGACTACTGATGATTATACTGAGTATAATTTGACAAACCCTGTTATTGCCAGTTTCCGAGGACGCTAAACTTATTACTCCGACAGGCCTATTAGGAATACGGTAGTATTTGTAACGCATTGTTTTAACATAAAATGAATATGGATTTAGTAATTGTCTATTTTTTTAATTATAAGCACTGCTTTTATACATTATACAAAGTTATAAAAATAGACATTTTCTATGAAAATATCATTTTTATAATTGATATAAATAGATTTGTTTTGAATGAGACGCTCCATACTCTAAGCAGTCACTTCTGAAAAACACGATTTTATTGAATTACTTATTATTATTGTAATTACTTGCACGGTCGTTTCATTTAGTCAATGGTTCTATATAAAGCACCCATACATGTAAAATCACCCTATGACATATGCCCTACTTTGACGTATGATTTTATTCATGATAATTTGTTTCGGAGGGAGGAAAATACCACATATTACCTGAATTACGTACCTTGACCAGATTGTACATGCCTTATTTAAATACTAAGTTTAAGAAATAATATGTATATTTTTAGTAATATGGAGGGGGTCGTTTCCTTCCATAGATACGGTAAAAATGTTTATTGTAAACAATTATTTATGTATGGATCAACATAGATTTCCGTCAGCTATCTAAAATTTATAAATTTTAAATAAATTATCCCATTTTTATCCTTTTTGGGGGGTTTTTAGAAACGAAAGTGGACAATTTAAAGGAGTAGGTTAAAAGGTAGAAGTAAAATCTTTAAATTGATGATTCATGTTATAATTAAATTTAAATTACATTTTCAATTCTTTATTTTCGAACTTTATCAAACTCAAATCCGTAAAATGATTTTAAATAAACAAAACTGTAAATCTAGTTATTATCTACATTAAATTAAAATAATTATTCAATGAAAAATTTATAATGAATGTAATAAATTGTACCAATTAGTAGTCTCAATTTTTGCTTCACTGATTTGTAAATTTAACTATAAAAAGATTCAGAATTATCAGTAGTTGGTGAATTATTGCACCATTTCCAGTTAACCATGGTTCATATAATAATCAACGAGAAAGAACTCGAAGATTCAGCGCATGTTAAGTAAACGTTCGATTCTATACATTCGAAACACAATTTAATGTAAAGTATTACATTAAAATCGTAATATTTACGGCCAACCAAACCATTTTTGATTCAACCAAATTCTTTAGTTGAATTAACCAAATTCTTTAGTTGAATTAACCAAATTCTTTAGTTGAATCAACCAAATTTTTGTCAAATCAACAAAATCGTTATATGAGTGTACTGTACCCGTTGAGCGTTTCTGGAAAGTTGGCAAAGTTGCTGACACGTTACACAAATTAAGTTATTATACGAGAAAAACAATTTTTTCTAAGTTTTACATATTGGTATCGTGCAACGTTCCAACAACGTTGAAAAAGCTTTCTATAATACAGGCAACGTTAAAGCAACGTTGTACGAATGTCAAAGTGCAACGTTGCAAGAACGCTTGCAAAAGTTCTTGGACAGTTGCATGTAACATTCCGGCAACGTTTCTGGAACGTCGATGTTCTGTTGGGGTTATAGATTAGCAAATATTTCCAAATGTAATCAATTATTTGACTTTTTCCAAAATCGGTGGCTCGAATTCCTCATTGGCTCGCGCTGGCCCACTCTATACCGCCCCCTTTGTATATATGATATATGTAATAATGTATATCATTACATTTATTACACAATTTAAAAAATCTCATTCCTAAATATGCTTTGTAAACGTAGTGCATTGTGGCATAAACGAATTAATAAGACTTCATTAAAATGTAAAGTGCTTTTTACGTGACCACATAAATATGTTATAGCCAACAAATACTTGTTGCATATCGTATAGCAATTTTGTATTATAAGAAAATTATAATTTTCTTTGTGTATACATTGAGAACAAATCAAGTGACAACTTGAAAACTCAGGTTACAGTAACTATACTTTTAGTAACCTTAACCAGAGTTGTAGTCAGCGTAACTAGAAGTGTAGTCGTCATAACCAAAAATTTGAGTTGGCATGAAGAATGACTATGTGCTGTAGTCCCTGCTATCAGATTTGTCTCTCAGTATATAAACTTAAAAATATGTTTTGAATAAGTGCAAACATATAATTTACAAGTCTTGTCAGGTTGAAACGTTTCTGTCCAATACAGTTTTATTAAACCATTTATTTTAAACTATCTATTTTAAAGTATGTTAAACAAATAATACTAAATTTCAATTAATTATAGAAATTTTCTGCAAATAAAAATATCTTAATAAAATAGAAAAGTATATTATATTTCTATAATGAATTTAAAAACGAAAGAATCATGTTGCACGTACAATATTTAAAAAATAATGTTCTCCAAGATAATGGAGAATTTAAATTTATCTGTTCAATACGTCGGTCAAAATGTCTTATAAGTATTAAAAAGTTTTACTTTTTATTAAGTGTCAGCGACAAATTTGTTCGTAAACGCAATAAAAACAATTTGCAAAATTTTTTATTATGCGTTAAAAGATACTTCATTCATAAATATTTGAGCAAAATGTGAACAGTTTAAGATCGAAATACAGGCAATAACCACGATCAGTTCGGGCGCTTGCGTAGATAAAGCTCCCACCTCGTTTCAATATAAAGTATATATGTGCGTGATAGAAACCGCGGTCACATTTCTATCACGACTTGAGACTACGAAAGGGTTGTGCGAAGAATCTGCGAGAGTTTCCGAAATAAATAACGATAAGCATGCCGGAATAAGACATAAGACTGAAGATCTTGCATTAAATCTTTAATACAAACTGTTGTGTAATTCGTGCGAAAATTGTAATTATAAGTACAAGCGGAATGGTAACATGTTTTTGGAAGAAAAATTCATCGTGAATTGCTACTAAAGAGACACGAGTGATTTGAATGACATAAAAATTAAAACGGTGCTGCAGTGATTACGAAGAAGATAACGAGATGATGCGTATCTTTGTGATTTTTGCAACTGTATCTTTGGCTACAATTGCATCTGCGAGCAAAGAAAATTACATTCTTGATCAACCCAACTATCACAAGTTCGACACTATGCCAGTGAGTATTTCGTATTGTTTTGACTAAACACATATTGTACTTTTATCAGTCTAATTATCGGCGTAATTAAATCTGTTACCGATATTTCAATATCTGACTCCATTGTATATACCTCTTATGAACCTCTTAGTGTCGCAGATACATTTGTTTGAAAAGTAATTTCTTTAGTTCCTTTTTTGATCATTATTTTAATTCGTAAATTAATGTATTACATAGCTTTACAACTTAATTTAACAATGATTATATTTATGCAAAGAAAACAATAGTAAATAATATGCAATACGAAATGTATTAAAAATATGTATCTTACATTATATTTTAAAATTATTAACTTTAATACAATAATGACGTTACGTCTCCCATCTTTTATATTCAACAAGTGGTACGCTGGGAACCTTCAAGTGAAAGTGTTTCGGAAGTAGATTCGTATAAGATATAGAAATAGGCTACGATACAGTGCATTATTTATATTATTATTACTTGGCTAAAAATAACCTAACATGTACATCGCTATTCATTACATATATTTTATTTATTTATTTTCGTGTGCACGGGATTATATACTTTTTTTTTTTTATGAAATAACCTTTGATATTTATTATTTCGGGGTTTGAGTAGTTATAGCAACAGAACTTAAGTTTTTTCTAAATACACTTCATCTGTCGGTAATATTATATTATGATGAATTTGCAAATTAAACTTATAAATTAATACATGCATTGTATTTGACACAACATTTTCATTAATACAATCACACTTTATTAGTGTTATTAATAAAAATTAAGTTCGAAATTTTTGAATGCGAAAATAAGGCCATAAAATTAATGTATACGAAATTCGTTTAACAATAAAAAAGAGAAAATTTCTATCGCAACATAAAGTTTAAGTAAAATATTGTGACATATTATTTTAATCTTCCATTTTATATACCGTTTTTAACGATATTTTGTAAAAAATTCAAATCAATAAACATAAGATTATATCGTACGTTATTTTTTTGTGTATTGATCATTTCAATGTAGTTTTTAAATGTTATTATTTATATTACGCTGTAAAACCTAGTATAAATGTAGATAATAATACAGTCTTTGTTGGCAAAATGTATAAAATTTTTAAAAGGTCAAAGTAAACATAAAATTTTTAAAATCAATAAATACTTTCAGAGGTAAACAAAACATAATCGTTTAAAATAGACAAAATTACATTATAAATACAAAGCAATCAAAATATATATATGATAAATCGTTTAAAATAAACAAAATTAAATTATAAATACAAAGCAATTAAAATGTATATATAATAGACGTTTCAACTCGCAATTCTGGAGTCATCTTCAGTATAACAAATAAATAAATATAAATAAATAATGAGAAGACGAAGGTATCTAGTATAAATGTATTTAGCTTGCGCCGGAAAATTGTGATTAAATTGTTAACTAAATTAATAATTGTAATTAAATTGTAATTAAATTGTAGGGACATTCCATACCAATTAATAGCATAGTTTTACCTTGATGTGACGAATTTTCATCAATTTTTCAGTACATTCCTAGAAACGTTTGATCGGTCAAATTTTGTTCAAATTTAAAGAAACATTTTTTAACGATTTTTAAAAGTATTCATTTTGGTCCCACCGCCATATTTTCAAGAACGTATCTCCAGCTGTAATTGAGCTTCAGTAATATTAATAGATATTATATGGAATCATTCAAATATTACACAAGGATATGCAAGAAGTAAACACATATATTTTAATTTACATGTTAAACACTCCTTTTGACATTATTTTGAATGGTTATAAATTTGTATATAAAATACAAACAGTAAGTGAAAAAAAATAAATACAATGTCCACGGTATAAACTGGTACCGTTTTGATCATTCATACTTAAATTTTTACACTTTGCAAACCTATATTTACACTGAATTTTTAAACTAAATCGGCAGAAACATACAGACGCCAATTTGTGTTAATTTCAGTACCAGAATTTGTAAGAGTGCGATAAACAGGTTTTGCAGAAATTAAAATCAAGCGATTTTACAACAGAACATTATGTTTCATTTAAAGCATTCAAATTCCCACACACATTCGTCTAAATGGATCAATATTCATTTTATATTATACAAATGAAGATATGTTACTATACTTTTCAATAAAAATGATTGAGACTTTTCATTGGTTTAATAATTTAATTATTAATGTGTAAATTCCTATCATTTTATACACACATAATTGAGTTTAACCCATTAAGGCCCATGCCTTTCACAGGTCAGACACAGGCAAACTAAATATTGGATTCATAGCATGAGTTCAAATAAAAATACCCCTATTTTTTCTTTTTTCAATTCCGATTGTTTAAACAATGTTTTCTCGAAAAAGATTGTACAGTTTTCTTACTTTCCACTCCTTATCGATTTCATCGCAATTTTCAGTTTTGTAACATTTGATATGTTGTTTTATGTTTACAAATTCGTTTCTGCTGCTAAACCCCTGGACAACCTAAAATCATTTCGTGGACCAATAATCACGTCGACTTTTACGGGAATTAAAAATTGAGATCATTATAATAGTGATACATTTGTCAAATGAATCACTTGATAAAGGAAATCCGCCTTCCTGCGTTGCTTCTATAATACAGTTTTTCATTTCAATTGAAAAAAAGAGTTGAAATAAATCAAAAACATTTTTATTACATAGAGACTGTATCGAAGCGACGTCAATGAAGTACTCACTCGTATCATAAATGACATGTTGATAGTCTTCATCTGTCCAATCATAAATATGTTCAGGTTCTAATAATTTCTGGGTGCTGCTATATGAAATTTTAATATGTTCATAAAAACCATATGGAAAACAAGTATCAGTTGTTACTTCTTCCTCAATATCAGAATTATCGTCGTCAGTACTCGCATCTTCTGAAGGAATGAACGCAATATCAGTATGTTAACTATTCTCAACATGATTTTCATCAACAAAATTGATCAAATCATCGATTATTGCTACAGATCTACTTTTCCTAGACATTATTGCAAATGACGCTATTATTAAAAAATAAATTAAAAGAATTATAATGTTGATTTCATTATGAAGTTGATTTCACGAGAAGTATTTCTAACTGTTTTAACAACCAATAACGCATCAAAGCAAAAAAAGTATCAATAATAAAAATTTCTTCTTTTTTGCCACAGAATCGATTCGCATAATTGAAATTTCAAAAAAACTATTGTTTGTAAAATTTGTTTAAACAATTTTTGTTTAAACAATCGGAATTGAAAAAGGAAAAAATACGAGTATTTTTATTTGGGCTCATGCTATGAATCCAATATTTAGTTTGCCTGTGTCTGAGTGATGTAAGGCATGGGCCTCAATGGGTTAATGTAGTGTATCGTCGATCGATGATATAACACTTTTTTAAACGATTTTACACATTATTACACTTCTGGAATTCGTCACCCCTTAGGTCACCCGCTCACATAACAGCTTTTAGGAAATACACAACGCAGTTCATGTGTATAGGTCATTTCTTTCAAAATTTAATTTTTATATATACTTCACAAAAAAGGTTCGCTTACTTAACAAACTTTCAATAAAATTCAACTTGTCACATGTTGCACCAACATAATTTTACAAATGGCTTTCAGTCAGGAGTGTTATGGGTCATACATTTTTATGATCAAAGGCAAAATTATAACAACAATTCGCATAAAAGAATATTTATGCTATTGCATTGTGGTTCATCAAACAATGCCATTGAAACGTAAACTGCAGAGGAGTATTTTGAAACCGTATCATATATCACGCGATTAATTACATATATTTTTTTATTACAAAATAAATCAAATTAAATTTTTGCAATAGAATATATTCTTCAAATACAATAATTTCGTCGAGCTTTAAAAGAACAAATAATTGGTTTTATACACGGTAAATAAATTCAAGAATTTAATTTATATATAATTTATTAAATAGTGTAACTAAGATTGTTTGAATTGCGTGACCTATAATAGAAATAAAGGTTTAATTCACTTCAGTCAACATACATTCTTTTACGAAGTTCCAATAAATAGACATTTTATCAATTCCAACGGTGCTCACAGATTTTGCAGTGGTAGTTGGTGTAATTGATCAAGTATCATAATATTAATATGTGTGAACAAGCCTGATTAAAATGGCTCGTGACAGAATTGTATACAATTATAAATTATGTATAAACGGTCAGATATGAAAATTGATATACAAGATACAACATATGTGACATATGTAACATATGTAAACTTATATTAGTTTACTAACTATGCATTATAAATCATATTGAATACGTTGTACTTTGCCCAAAATATAATCAAAAGTTGCGTAAATTTGAATTTTAACTTTAAGAAAGAATTTTTTTAAATTCTTTTTCTAATATTTGTACTATATTGGATATTCTGTTCTGTGTCTTTCCTAATCGAATTTTCACTTTTAAAGGTGGTGCGGAAAACCTTTTTCTTGGCGATTGTTTATGTAATCATTTTGTGGAATTTCAGCATTTAAAAATGAAATTAGTACTTAAATGTAAATACATAGAAATCCATATCAATAAGATCTTTTGAATTTAAAGTTATTCCTTAGATTTCTTCAAATACAACTTTGGCTTTATAGGAACTTATATTAATATATAAAATAAGAATTAAATAAAATTTTTCTTAAAATTATTTGTTTTTTATATTACCATTCTTAAGCGTGTTTCATTAAAATTTGTTGTTATATATTTTGTAATATTTGTGTTAATAATAATAATTCAATTATAACTTTGCCTACACATTTTCACCTCCTGAATTTGAAACTGAAAATAAAAAAAGCCGCTCGAAAGCCGCTTCGAGATAAATGCATTTTTATACACTTTTTGCATATAAATCGATTTATCTTGGTGATTGCTATCGAACGTCCTTTTTTATCGTCACTTTTTGATTTAAACAGATATATACATTATATTTCGTCAAATAAGAAGTGGGGATATAATTTGAATCTTCTTTGATGATTTCAAAAGAATTACACAAATGCGAACAAACAATAATTATTAAATTTATTATATATATTATTATATATATTTATTATTTATTATATAAACGTATTAAATTTAGAGACAAATAAAATACGTAAAAACCATAATAATAACCGTTAATAAATAACTCGTTAAATAAACGTTAATCCAAACCAATAAATGACAATGAGTTAATAATTCATTATATAATATGATAAACGTGTGCCTTGTCACTTTCGCTGGTTTACTGACTATCGCGAAAACAAGACCTGTGGAATATAGTTTATATGTTAAACTAGATAAAGAAATTGCTATGCATTAAAACTTATTAACAGACATGTCATGATAATATTTGTATTGCAATAATAATCGTAAAAACTACGAAATCAATATTAAGAATACATAATTTAACTTTTCTATTTTTTTGTATTAGTACTTCTTATATTTTTGATAAAATATTTAAAAACATTAATATTAAGGTATTATTTGTTAAATATAAAGTATAAGAAAAGGGACGTCAAAGAATAGGATATACCAAGAACTACTGTGATAACTATCTTCGTTTTTGATTTTCCACTTTATTACGTGCGAGATATTATCTACCATTATCTGATTGTACGATATTATCTTATACTAACGAAATTATCAGTTAAAATGTTATATACATTTACCATACTAATATTTATGTTCACTTATACTAATTATTAGACCTTTCATTAATAAAATACCCTCAAAAAATTGTTTTTCTGAGTTAACAGAATAATTTTGTCACTTTACAATTAACAAAATGTTTTGTTGAATCAAAAAAATAATTTTTGATAATGTAGTGCATTGTGGTGTAAGCAAATTAATAAAATTTCATTAAAATGTAAATTGCTTTTTATTTAATCATGCAGTATGATCCTTTATTATAACGAATAATTACTCTATGCGTAACGTATAGTAATTTTTAAAATAATAATTTTCTATGTGTGTACAAAATTAAGAGAATGTTTCGAATAAGTACAGACATATAATTCAGAAATCGTTTCAGGATGAAATTTTTCTATCCGATACAGTTTTATTAAACCATCTATTTTAAAGTATGACAAATAAGACGAAATTTCAATTAATTATAGAATTTTTCTACAATTAAAAATATCTTAATAAAATACAAAAGTGTATTTCTATAATTAATTTAAAGAAGGATGTATCACGCGTCGAGTTTTATGTTTAAAAATGATTACTTATATTAAACTTATATTAAAACATAATATTCTTTCTAAATAATTGAAAAATAGATGTAAGAAAAAATTTCTTTTTACAAGTAAAATGGAATTAGTAATAATTTTCATTATATTCAAGGTTTTCATTATATTATAAAATAATGTAGTGTGTTAATTTTAGAATGCAAAAAGCAATTAAATATTTCATAGGAATAGTTAAAGTTGTTTACTAGAAGGATGAAATTTATTTAATTGTATGTTACATCTTAACCTTTTCTTTAGAATGTTATATCACACCACAAGCGGATTTTATTTAAAATCAATGGATATACGGGCAACTATTACTTTTACTCCCGTGTTAAGAAAAGTAATTTTACAGTGCAATATAAATCAACTGCATTTTATGTAATCTGAACGAAGAGTAAATTGTACAATATCGCGTACCTAAGTTTTAATCAGATGTCTTGAGCAAAATATAATCAAACGGACATGTCAATCAACAGATGCAACTTCACCAAAACTTTCTTCAAATTTTTAATCGAAATTTACATTAAATAAATTTAATATAATGAATAAGATATAACATAACTAGATTTTACATACACTTTTTAAATATAAATTCAGCATCATGCTTTATACAATTTTTATATAATAAATACTGTTATTTCAAATCTATAAAAAAAAAGAAATTATTATAAATATAACATATAAGATTAATTTCACTAACTACAAAATCGTGCTTTTTGGTTATTGTTATAATCTATTATTTGAATCAGATTTTATGTGTATCTAATTGAAAATGTTTTTTATTTCATTAATAGTTTAATGCACTGTATCGTTGTTAAATTATATTTTGTAGTTTACGTTGAATATAATGTAATCCCATATAATCGAGTTTAGTTTCTCTAATTATTTCAGTAGTTAGTTTTTGCATCTAAAATGTATATGTAAACACGTGATTCTCTATAAAACTATCGAATTCAGCGTATTATAAAGAAACATTTCACAAATTTTATAAATTGCCATGTCTTTACTCGCAGGAATGGCCTGTGGCTTATCATCTTAATGACATTGTGCCAGCGTTAGCTGCCAATTGTCTCACGGTGTTGCCCCAATCCGGGGCCAGTTCTGTTCATGTGGGACGAATTATGTATATAAAACAGTAGATATAACAAACATTTGTATGGACAATTATAAAATTTAAGACACAGAAAAAATGATCATTTGACTGAAATAAATGTTATTTCTGAATTTATAAATGCCGGACAAAAGTTAGATTTCTCAAAATTAATTGAAATAATTTTGTTGCATCAAAGTTATATATTTATTTCATTTAAATACAGTACGTTTGATGTATTTGATTCAAATATTTATATATTCATTCAACTATATTTTTATTTACCTTAAATGAAATATTTGTTTGAATCGAATTTCCTATTTTAAAATATTATTTTTTTTCTTAATTTTTGTGTAACTTTCTTATTTTGTATTCATTAATTACTTGGAGTATTTTTTATTTTACTTTATTTTAAATCAAACGAACACGCTTCTCGAGGATTCGAACCTGGGACTTTACAGATATGAAGCTGAGTGTATACCCATTAACCTAAAGAAGCATTGAGTGTTAAATTTTATTTTTCACATATAATATACAAACAGCAATTCGAATAAATGTATGTATTAAAATCAAATAATATATATCCATATAGGAAGTCCATTAATATATGCACATTTTATTTAGACATTAAATACATTTATATTTTACATTATTTAAACAATAATAGATGCGTTTCATAATACAAGCATTTTCTCCTAGTTAAATACATTTCTTTTCACCGAATATGAATTAATATTAATTTGAATTTTTGACTGAAATTAATTGTAATTAGTAAAGCTGTTAATTAATTTAAAATACAACATCTCAACAACGTTGTATAGTATATCTATTATGAATCCACTACTTTTCGTATCAAGTTTTAGTAGAGAAAGGTTTATTGCGGGCACGAACATTAATTATTATTAAATAATATTAATTAATAATAATAATAATATTAGAATGTACTAATATTAAATATCAAGAAATTTATTCAGGTGCAAAATAATAATTAGTTAGATTTTACGTGCTGTTATATAAATTAGATTGTAAATGAACTATAATTAAATACATATGCATAGAAATTGTTCGGAATAAATAGGAAATTCAAGTTTTCAATACAAATTTTGAACTCGTTAAAGGCAGGTTATTAATCGGTCAATGTTTCTTTCGCACAACGTGATTTTTAATCAACTTTCAATTAGTTGATATACGATTTCCCAGTGCACGTTTGCAGACCTTGCTTTCAGGCAACGTGACATTTGGTCAACGTTCGACTTTTCAATTTTTCCATCGAATTTGGCGAAAGAAAAGTTGTTTAATCGAACATTGTGAAATTGCATATTGATCTATTGAAAATTGACCAATACACGTCGCGCGAAAGACAATTGATGTTGACAAAAGGAACATTCTTCTATCATCGTGGAAATATAATACTTTATAAATTCCTCAAAATTAAGACAGGAAGACAGAGTTCTGTACAATTTATCAAAATTCAGACTTTCCCAAAATTGAGATATTTCCGAGTTTTTCAGAGATTTTAAAGTAATATTTCCATTGATTTGATGCCCAAAAAAGACTTTGTCCAAATGATTGATCTGTTGCCCTCCACATTTTAATTGTTTTATTGAAACCTTTTAAAGTATAAAGGGTTGATAATTGAAGGAAACTGTTTAGGTAATATACGCAATTTTGTTCAACCAGTGTCATTCAGGTATATAATTCTTGTGAATAATCAATAACAGCGATTATTATAATAATTAAACGTCAGAATCGTGA
>JABFOW010000183.1:0-14109 GCA_022817725.1 Archaeoteleia sp. ZL-2020 | reverse complement strand
AAAAGAAAAGAATAGATCACCGCACGGATTATCGAGAAATTATTAAAATATATTAAAATAATATTCTAGACATTAGTACGCGTATGCGCAGAAGTCAAATATAATATTAATAATAGAAAATATTTATTTTTAACATTTAAAAATATTATTTTCACAGAATGCTAAGCTCAAAATTGACATGCGAACTCATACTGGTGAAAAGCCATTCTAATATAATGTGTGTGGAGCAGCATTTTCAACCAGTTGTAACGTCAAACGTCACATGCGACCTCATATTGGTGAAAAGCCATTCCAATGTAATGTGTGTGGAGAATCATTTTCAACCAGTTGTAACGTCAAACGTCACATGCGACCTCATATTGGTGAAAAGCCATTTAAATGTGACAAATGTGAACAATCGTTAGTGTGTAACAAATTATATAATGTTAAGAGAGATTTGTCGGACCATCTGCAAATCCATTATAATAGCATTTAGATTCGATAATAGATACTTCTGAATGACTGAATTATTCGACAAAACCAATGTTATTTTGTATAATGTCAAAGAGTCAACGAAGTTGTACACAAACTGGCTCAATTTTCTTACACTGAGAGAAAAAACATGTTAAATTCAAATAATGATGTATTTATTTCAAGTAAACGTGAATTGTTTAAAATAAGTTATATATTTCAAACAAATACATGATTACTTGTGTGAAAGTAAACTAAACTAACAAAATAAAAAAGACAATGACAATTTTTTTTCTTTGTTTTGTCATTTACTTAAATAATTTTAATTTAATACATTTTTCCTCTCGGAGTATATAATTTTGTAACAGTCATTCATCGAAATTTGTATTACAAACAGTACAACATATGTAATCGTCATATAGAAATACAGTCTACAATATTAAAGATTCGTCATACCTGGTTTGTACCTACTGATATATTAATAATATTCTTTACTATAATATAAGACAAACAAAGCTAATGCCAAATTATATGACGTTTTAAGGAAAATATATCATCTATGCATTACATTTCCAATCCAATTCTTTTTTAAAAGGTTTAGCTCGTCAAACTGAACAATTTGCAAAAAACTGTAAACCAATCGAGGGCGTGGAACGAAATCCTGATTTGAAAATGCCATTGGTTTAGGACGATTGCCATTTATTTTAGCAACTAAGCGTCAAAGCTATTTTATTCTACTTTTACAATGTTTAGCTCGTCAAACTGAACAATTTGCATAAAACCGCTAGCCAATCGAGGACGTGGAACGAAATCCTTAATCGAAAATGTGAGAGGTATGGATTTCGTACTCATAACCTATGCAATCTTTCATATATTTGATTATTAACAACAATATGTATGTTTATTCTGGTCTAATGTAATGCATATATGATATATTTTCTTTAAAACGTCATATAATTTGGCATTCGCTTCGTTTTATACGTAAATACAAATTGGTGTTTAGTGACATTACGTGAATGCGACAATGGTCGCGATCAAATTTACTAGTTCTACCGTCTCGCTCCAACGGAAAGAAATCGTCTCGTAGACGTTCCAAACTTCAGCCCTTTTAATAAACAAAGTTGTGATACATATTACTACACACATATGAAAAAATCTAACTTAATAAACTGTTGTATTCAAATAATGTATTTTAATCGGACAGATTTCTGCCATTTTTGTATGTAATACTGTTATAAATATATATTGTTGTCTGTACTAAAAAAATCATGATTGAACACGGTAATATTAAAGATACACAAGATGGCGCTATCTATCCCTAATAGCACATAATATTATTTAATATTATATAATATTCGACGGATATTGTAGGCATATTAAGTCAATATTAAAATAATGTTTCTAGAATATTAGATAATATTATTGTAATATTCTAGGACGTTCTAGGATTGTTATATGTCCCCTTGAGATAATATACCTATAATGTTATTGTAATACACTTGCAATATTATTGTAATATTCTAGGCGAATTCCAAGGATATTATTTAATCGTTACGAATAATATTCCTAAAATATTACTATAGCATTCTACGAATATTATTTTAATATTCAACGAAGATTTCGGGTATACCATTACAATGCACTGGGAACATTATTTTAATATTCTACGAACATTCTAAGAATATTATAATAATGCACTTAGATTGCTATTTTAATATTTTAAGTATATTTGAAGGATATATGATTGGTTAGAATAATACTCTACATACAATGAAAATAAATCTTGATGATTCTATCTCATCAATAAATGTTATATTATTTTAGAATAACATATTTATTACAAGTATTAAATTGGAATACATGGTTTTATATACATATGGATTATTACATTTATTCTTTTGTATACTAATAATGCAATAAAGGCAATACTACATATTTATCATTAAGATATGGTATTGAAAACATTTTTGTTTTAACTGTAGTTAATGGCCACATCTTTTCGTTTGATAATTTGGAAACAATGTATATGTTTAGTATAGAGGAATCGCACGGTGTTTCGAAGAAATTTTCTTTGCGTTTAAAATACTTTCCCTGTATAACATTTTCTTTTGTTAGCGTATCATATGATATTTTACTTACTCGAACTACAGTTTGATCTGTGAGGATGACACAACTGTCGTTCAATGTTGCTACGCGAATACGATAATTTTTACAACTAGCCTCCGTATAATTCGGTCCTCTCCGGTTATTCGTTAAAATACAGAATCCATCTTGAGATTGAAGAATAGGTTCAAGTGTACTCGAACGAGTGGTAGTACGTTTATTTCGTGATACAAGTACATTTTCAAATTCTTGATATCGAAGGAACAATTGTTGTAGAGGTTGGTCGTACTTCTTAATCATACTTTTCAAAAACTGCAAGTAATTCTCAAATCTAAAAGCACTATAATCGTCTAAGACACCGAAATGCTTTACATCTTCAACCACGTGTAACAATCCATGAACATTGTATGAGATTAATGAATGATGATATAAATCGGCAAATTTTGAAACGAATTCTTTTAAAAGCGTTTCAGCATAATCTAAGTATTTGTGGAGATCACTACAACAACATATTCTTATTGCTACATGCAACACGATGAAATGATCGAACAAATCTTCGCCTAATACTTGTTTTAATGCTACAGGACCAACGAATAAAAGGAGTAGACGATATTCTGTCGCTTTAAAATGTTTCACCAATTTTAAAGATCTTGGTTTTCTACCAAATTCTGATGGCACATATGAAATATTATTTTCAAATGCTTCCGAAATGCGTTGTATATTCTGTGAGCTTAGGGTATATGACTGTTTCTTACTTTGTAACCACAAGTATACTAGCTTCCGAACAACGCTCAAGCATATTAAATGCATATATTCTAAAGGAATTTGTTGAACAATATTGAAATCCAAAATGTCCTCTAATATACTATAACCTAAGTGATAGTTTATAACTGTTTTACTTCGAAAGTTTGCATCGGTTCGCCGTTGTTCATTTCTATATACAAAGTATGTGCGATTACAATCATATTCACCGTTAATGAAACATTTTGTGCAACTATTATATCCAGTATGACTTTTGACATTTAACACGTAAGATTTTGCTGGTGCATCAAGGATTAAAGAATCAAGTTTACATTGATATCGAAGTCCATTAAATACAAAACCATCTTGACAAACGGTTTTTAATTCCTCAACAAAACGTGCCAGGAAGTCCTTGCAGTCAGGTTTTCCTTGACCATAATAAACGCCAATAATAAAAATAAAATCTGATTCTCTAATGGAACCTAATATAGGCCATGCAGCATAATTAGAGGATTTATATATGGGAAGCCCATCTACAAAAATAGATTATCGAATTCCGTTAGAAAATATATTAATTACATCGGTTTCATGAAGGAAAGTTTTTCTTATGCCTTCGCATAAACCCATATGCACATAGTTACCAGGCTCCATTTGAATAACATTTACTTTTTCACGTGGTGTATGCATCAATGTTTTACTTTGTAACGGTAAATTATTAAAGCAACAATGATTTTGTAACCCCTTAAGCAGATTAGTTAATGCTGAATGAGATATGTTGTTATCTAATTTCCACTGTTTGAGAAAGTCCTTCATACGATGCGTTTCGGACGAATTAATATCAACTTTAATTGACGAAGTTTCGCTACCAATATCAATTGACGATTGCTCCTCATCTGTGGATGTTCCTGGTGAACTTGATAAAGATAATGATTGGACAGTATTAATTTCACTAATCGTCGGTAAGTCAGTATCACTGTCTTCTGGTTCACTATCCGAATGAAACTCGTCAATGTTGATATGTCACGATTCTTCATTGCCGAAAAGTCCAAGGCCACAAATTTCTTCTACGTTCGACGGTTCATTTTTGTGTAAACTGCACACATGTCCATCTTCTTCACTCGGAGACGAAGTTTCTTCAGCACTAACTGACACCTGAAGTTTTTCTTCATTTGAATAATCTAAAGAAGAATAACACAAAGCCAGAAATGAAATCCACAATTATTTTCTGTGTGTGGCCGAACTATTGATAATAATTAAAGGTGATATTAATGTCCCTGGCAAAACAAAATTCTTCACCAAATAACGCCAAATTGCAGTAGAACTACGTGACAAATTACGCGTTACTACGCGAATCTACATAACAAGTACGCTAATTTATGGATTTGGAAGGAACTTCATTTAGAATGGCCTGGCAACGTGTAATTTTTTCTACGTATTTCTACGTATTTAATCGAGACACATTAACCAGCCCAGTTAAACTTTGAGCAACTGAAAGAAAATTATTGATAAATGTGTTGTGATAAATGAATATTCCTGTAATATCGAATATCTTGTATTATTATATAATATTTTGTGCTATTGATACTTTAGCTGCAATTTGGCGTTATTTGGCATAGAAATTGTTTACGTGATTATTGTGTGTCAATAAGATTATTCTGTCATTAAGATGATCCACAACCTGCCTGCAATACCCTCTGAGTATTTTTCTATATCTCTCAAATGTTATTATTATATGTCACGTTTTACACATTTTAACGTTTAGAAATAAATCAAAAATGTGAAATAAATTTAAAATCATTTTTATATGGAAAATTCTTTTAAATGCAATACAACTTTATATTTATATTTACAGTCATTGTCTTAATTTATTTTCATTACGTATCTTAAAATAACAATTATTAATTTAACTAACTTCGATATATTTACTTTTTATGAGATTTGTAGATCCTTTTAATTATGCATCTAATATTAAATGTTGACCAGTTCATAATCGTTTTGACATTTAATACTAATAAACAGTGTCAAACAATTTCTCCCTTGTCAACAATACAATTTTGTGAATTATAAAATAATTGTAATGGGACCTTATATTTTATTAATAGAAATAGTAGCAACAGTGAGACATTCACACGGAAATAATAATTTCGTTCGTCATTTAATTTTTTTTTTAATATATTACGTTTAAGAAAAAAACATATTAAAGTGATTCGTCACTGGATTTTAATCTGAAGATTTGAACCTCGCAGGCCAGTGACGAATCACCTTAACCTTTTATTAACTTATACTTATTTTAAATATTATTTAAACCGTGGTAATTTTAGTAAATTATACAATTTTCGCTTTTACTTTCAGCTACCTTCTCCAATAAAATCCTGGCTATGCTACTGACTAGCAATGTTTACTATTATGAATATAATTGATAACACAACTTACTGTTTTGAAGTTCTGCATTTCCATAACAATAGTCCATTGCTTGTTTACACTCATATTGAAGTCGACGTCGAAATTGACGAATACTCAATTCATCAATGTCTTTCTTAAAACGTTTGTTCTCCATTGCTTGTTGTAGTAACAATTAATTAATTTCTTAATTAATTAATTAATTAATTTTTTTATATGATAATGCTGAAACAAGGAAAATGATAGACAATGAAGAATACTGCATTGTCAAATTTTATCACAGTATGTGTATTATTTATTTCTACTGTAAAGTGGTTAATTTTTACAATTGCAGTCAACTATGAACAAGATAAATATGATAAACTTGTGTATTGTATTATAAAACAATTAATTCTTTATGAGCAATTTTTTACTTCACCAACGAAAAAATCAAACATTTTCTTATTATTTAATACTGGGACTTTATTCTGAGTATAACGAGTTCGTGAGCGACTCAGAATAAGATCCCTGTTATGTTGAAATAGACTTGCTATGCAACGTAATGTAATGATGGATAGCTTCAATTTGCCTGTATCGAACCCATCGTGCTGAAGAAAACATTCAGCCGATTATAGCACATTGAAGCAACCAGTAGATACTTTTTTCATATATCACTGTGCACTTTCCAAGGTCTTTTATTTTTGAAGCAATATAACGATAAATATATTAACATTGAAGTTTAATGATATATTATTTAATCTCCAATGTCGGTGTATCTGCACCGAATAATGTTGAACATGTATAGACATGTATAGACCAACGCACAAGTATTTCGGTTAATTAACGATAAACAGCTATCACCTAATGGTACGCATGCGCACTAGACGAAGCCCAGCATGTCTAGATTGCTGTCATTGGCCTAGGAAATTCCTCTAGTTAGTAATTTTGTCCAGCGCGCATGCGTACCGTTAGCTGACAGCTGTTAACCCATTATTAACTTATACTTATTTTAAATATTATTTAAACCGAGGTAATTTTAGTAAATTATACAATTTTCGCTTTTACTTTCAGCTACCCTCTCGAATAAAAATCCTGTGTATTCAACTGACTAGCAATGTTTACTATTATGAATATAATTGATAATACAACTTACCGTTTTGAAGAGCTTACCGAAATGCTTGTGCGTTGGCCTTATGTACGAAGTGACTTATGCGCTGTGTGTGGCACCCGTGGAAGCAAGTCGACTGAAAACGTTATAAATTATTTCTGATTATTTCGAGTAGCATGTTTGAGCACGTTCGCGTTACGCACATATTACGGAAATATACTACAACTTTCAGACTTGTATCCATTGTGATCCACATAAAATTAATGTCCTTTTTGAACCTTAGACCTTAAACGTGGAATGCTCTGCTGCTTTTGCAATTAATCGCAACTTATTTTTATCATCGGCGTTCGGCGGCATTAAGTAAAAAACATGTCAGGTGAGTGATCTTTGCAACATATTGTTATATATATGTGATAAGTAAGAAACGGAAATTTATATCTGTATATGAACACAGAATACAAAGTATGTAAATCATCATTCAATTAATTGTTATTCAATATAAATTTACATTTGAAATGTAAACTTGAACAAAGAAAAACGTTTCAACTAATTTTTGTTGAATAGTTTTCATTGTTGTTTCCCATTCGTGATTTAGAAATCAAATGGCATTACATTGCACTTTTGGTCTTCTATGGGATTTATATTGATATATATTGACAGAATTATTGTACTAATAAGATCTGAAAAATTTTGGGATGTAAATTGCAGTTTATTCTGAAAGTTAAAAATGTTGTCACTATTCGTGTTATATGTTTATGTGATTTGAGATATGTATTTATATAGGTGGTATGAAAGACAAGTATTACATTATTTTGTTGCAAGATGGTATAGTGACAGTACCGAAACATTGGCTAACAGAAGACAGATTATACACTTATTGGCCAACGATGGCAAATTCTTCAAAATTGCATGGTTTACTTGCAACTTGTGCAAAAGTGGAACAGGATTGGGAAAAATGCATAATCGAATTCACATTTGGAATAATTTTATATAACAATGTACTTTCTTCTGTTTTCTATAGCTACCTACGAGAGAGCAAAAGAAAAAGAGAAGTTAGCAGAAAAATTTTCAGACGTAAACACAGCATCGGATGAAGCAAGTCAGAAACAGCAAAGAAGAGTCCGCTCTAAGAAAAAACAAGATAGCTCAAATGAGTCAAATGAAGACAATGAAGTCGATAATATTCGCCATTTTGCCCATAAAAAGCCAAAAATTGTGGAGAATACAATTGTTACAGAAATTTGTAAATCGAAATCATACTCGGCACCACCCTTATCGGGCAACGGTAAGGATACAAGGAATGCGTCGCAATACGTCCATCGTGAAAGGATACAAGAAAAACATTTAAATAGTCCTTTTTTATTAATTTCTTGCGTGTTTAAATTATTCATTATCTAAATATTGTGTTTTAACATTATTTGTGAAAAGTATAACTCCAATTATTTTCTAAATTACTTAACAGCAGATAACTTTCAAAAATTTACTGTTACAAAACGTATCAACATATCAAACCGAGTAAAAAAATGTGAGGCACTTCTGGGTAAAATGAAAGAAAAAGAGGCAATAAAAGAATTTGATAGTTGTGAAATTCATTTCTTACATTCTATTCCTTTGAAAAGGAAACATAAAAATGATTAATCGAAAACTACTAATCGTAGGCATTTCACTGCAGGGACCTTTTACAATATAAAAACACATTCAATATACATATTTATGTTACGTTGTTATTTTATATGGGTAAAATGAACATTTTTGAACAAATATGAAAACTTATCTGTTCTTCAATGAAATAGCAAAGAAAATACTTTTCAAACCAGTAAATGAGTTTCAATTGACACTACGTAAGTAGAATTCGTTTTCTGTAAATTTACTTTTAACTTTATATATAGAATTGGCTTCTAACCTAAAATTAATTGTACATACAATCACAATTAATTTCAGTTAAAGGCTTGTGAATGAATTATTTTTTACATGTGTTTGATCGTTAAAGCCACATGGTAAATGCATTCAATTAATGAAAACATCTAATTCGGAAATAACCAATTGAAACCAATTGCAATATGACTTTTATTTGCCAACACACGAAAGGAACAATTCATTTACAAGCTTTACATTTAAATCAATTGTGATTTTACAATCAATCACGATATTACTTGTAAAATTTAGATTCATTTGAAGTGGAAAAGAAAACTAATTGAAGTTACTAAGTGAAAATTGAAAATCATTTACTGGGATAAAACACAATTTGAAATTGTGAAAATATATTCGAAACTATGGCAAAAATGCAACCGATACTACCGCAATAAAATATCAAACGGTGGAAAATTATCGAGTCAGAAGAAATTTATTTGATTAAACTTAATACGAGGTAAAGTTATTTCCATCAAAATATTTTTACATTTCCATTTCAATATTTTACACTTATTTCAAGATATTTATACCAATTTTTGAAAAAATTAGTTATAATCATTAAAATTCAGTTTTATACACAATTTTTACAATTATCAGTAAATTCGATAATTACCCCTGAAAATAATAATTCATTATGAAATTAATTCATTATGAAAATAATAACTAAAATTTATAAATACGGTACTTTTCGAATACTGTTATATACGGAGGGTTGACTTGTACAAGTACACAGTTGGCTGTAAAGAAACGATCAGTTGGTATCACTATTTTATATATGTCACTTGTCATAAGCCTCATGGCGCAGGCATTCGATCAGCATTCGATTCAAAACAAAACGCAGACAAATCTTTTCACAATAATTGAAATAATTGTATGCAATTTGCCAATTATTAATTATAATTGTAAAATTGTTTATAATATATTATTATTACACACGTTGATATACTGTTTTGTTAACTTTAACGATAATTGGATGCTGATAACGATGTTTGCATTTTTGCGCGGGAAATTTTCAAATGCCTACGATAAATTTTTAGGATTCAATAGGAAGTTCAAACTTTTTTGAATTGTAAATCCAATTCCAAACGTTCTAAATGAATCACAATGTATTGTGTTTACAATTATGGCGATAATTTTATATAACAATGTACTTTCTTCTGTTTTCTATAGCTACTTACGAGAGAGCAGAAGAAAAAGAGAAGTCAGCAGAACAATTTTCAGACATAAACACAGCATCGGATGAAACAAGTCAGAAACAGCAAAGAAGAGAACGCTCTAAGAATAAACGAGATAGCTCAAATGAGTCAAATGAGTTAAATGAAGACAACGACGTTGAAATTATTCGCCATTTTTCCCATAAAAATCCACAAACTGTGGAGAATACAATTGTTACACAAAATTGTAAATCGAAATCATGCTCGACACCATTACGTCCATCCTCACCGGGCAACAGTAAGGATACAAGGAATGCGTCGCAATACGTCCATCGTGAAAGGATACAAGAAAAACATTTAAATAGTACTTTTTTATTAATTTCAAATGTTAGAAAATGAAAACGATTTGGGGCACTTGTTTCCCATGGAGAATGTCGAGCCTGTTAAGACAGTTGACCAACGTCTAAATAATGATGAATATTTCAAGAAGGATCTTGTATGAGTTATTTAATTTATTATATATATATTAACATTTGATAAAAATTATTTTACTACAATAAAAATAACAATATTATTCACAGAGAAACAAGTTATATTTACAAACGCAAAAAACAGTTAACAAAAGTGTTACCACAATTATGTCCAAATTATTTACTGATGAGGCAGCTAGACAATACAGTTGGATTGGAGCAAAAGATAATAAAGAGAAATTTGCAACCTTATGTATATTGAAAATTATTTACGGTACAATTAGAAGATTTATAGAATATAAACTAATGATGGTAGTTGTTACTTTTCTATTAATTGTACAATATAACTTCAGATATTATACAAAAGAGGTTTAAAGGTGTAAGCGAGGGAGATGTGAGTGCTCTTTTAAAAGTATGGCTGGCTCATGCTTCAGACAGATTGAAAAAAAGGTATACTACTTTTATTAATGTATTACTCTCCAATGAAATTTGTTTTTTTATATTGTATATGAACCCTTTACGTCCTACCTGGTGTTTGTAAACGGATTAAATAGTGCCCAAATGTAAACAGACCCTGATAGATCATTAACGTAAAATTAACGTTAATTTAACGTTAAGAATTTCATAATATCAACGTTAAAATAACGTTAATTAACGCAATTTCGGTTAATTTTACGTTATTTTTAGGCAAGAATGTCCGCACTTTTGAACATTAATTTGAGGTTACTTACAAATGCTAAATTGACGTTAAATAAATGTAAAATTAACTTTCTTTTGGGGTAAAAATATGAAGTATTTTTAAACTGAAAAATAGTTATTTCTTTAAGTTTTTCGTTTTTAAAGCATATATTAAAAACTTTTGCCCCAAAAGAAAGTTAATTTTACATTTATTTAACGTTAATTTAGCATTTGTAAGTAACCTTAAATTAATGTTAAAAGTGCGGACATTCAGACCTGAAAATAACGTTAAATTAACCGAAATTATTTTAACGTTAATTAACTTTATTTTTACGTTGTTATTATAAAATTCTTAACGTTAAATTAACGTTAATTTTACGTTTATGTTCTATCAGGGGAGCTTGCAAATATATTTAGGTTAGTGATATTTCGGCCATATATCACACATTTGTACGACCGCTTGGATAGGAATATACCCCACGTAAGACTCAAAATGTTAATAACGAATTACGGTACATGGACAGACAAATTTATTTTATTGGCCTTCTATTCCAGAAACAGTTCAAGTTTTTATCAACATAGGCCATGATCAACCCAAATTATGAAAATGCAGCGCCATAAATAACGGATTTAATAAATCTGACAGAGATTACTTGCCCCGAACACTTCGCCAATATTACTTTAAACATATTATTTCGAGGACTAAAAAAACTATGTAAAATATAGTTTATCTAATTAATACGTTTCATAAAATCAGAAAATTATTTAATTGCAGACCTTTAAAAAAAGTTTGAATGAAAGAATTTCAACTTTGATTTCAATTAATTTTTGAAGAAAATTAAAAATCCAATAAAAATCCAATTTCTTTCCCATTTTGCATGGGAAGGAAAATTTGTCGAATAAATTTATGATCCTGTTGATTCTGTATGATAAATTGTTTTGTTTAGTATACTACTTATAATTACTGTTTGTATATGACTTGTTTTATAATAATAAAATTTGTAGCAAAATTGTTTAACCCTTATTCCTTTTTATACAGGGTGTCCCTTTTTAAATTAATCATTAATGTATCTCTTAAAATATGAATCATTCGAAAGAATCTTTCACAAACAATATTTAGCGTTTCTAGAGGGACAAATTCTTAAATGAAAATACTGATCAAACGTCAACTTATTGTAAATAGCATACAAAAATTAATATCTGTTGTCTAAGCCTTTTTTACTTTAAATGCAATTTCAGACTGTTGCAAGAGCTTGTAACTTACAATCATATTATTTTACAAAATGTTTCCTACGACAAAAGGTTTAGGATTAAAGTTTGTCACTTTTTCCTGTAGAATAAGAATTGCTGAAATTTACATAAAATAGTATTATTTTGTAATGTCAAAATAATGTCGCTGTAATGTTACTGTCATATTATTTTTATATTACAATAATGTTATTACAATATTATTTTAATATTGCAATAATGTTATTAGAATATTATTTTGATATTACAATAACGTTATTGTAGTACTGTTTTAATATTCAAATAAGGTTATTGTAATATTAGTTTAATATTACAATAATGTTATTAGAATATTATATAATACTCTAAGTATATTATGATGACATTCTAAGAATATTATTTCCAGAGGACATATAATATTACTGCGATATTCCTACAAAGTTACAATAATATTACGGAATATTAATTATTATTTTAGGTACGTTTTTGTAACATTAAAATAACGTCCCTATAATATTATAGGTATATCTTGCGCTATTAGGGTTGTTTACGTCAACTATTGATATTGTTAAGTTTGTGTTCAGTTTATTTGAATAAGATCAATTATTTTCAATCATTAAAAATAATGATGTTATGTTTAATGTATTTGTAGTATTAATACAGTCACTATTTACCTGAGTTCTTCAAAAAAAAAGATAGGTTCATTAGCTTAATCAATAATTTCTCATGGTTTTACCATTTCTAATATCTTGTGTACATTGTCCGTCCAAAAATTAATGGCGATTTCCATGAAGTCGCTCCGAGTGCTTTGATAGTATCTCTCTCTATGTAATACCACAAGTGGAGCAAAAATCAAGTGCCGCGGGAGCGGCACGAGCTCAGTGATTTTAAAGAAGTAGTGATATACTGAAAGCACTCTGAGTGTGTCAATTGCTATATCATGCCGCATATTGCTTTTTTCTCGGACCGAAACAGCCACGTTCTAGCAACGTTGCTGGAACGTCGCATTTTCTCTACAATTCCGTTTCCAGAAAATTGCAGGAATATTCTGGACGATCGTGAAACGTTGTTGGAATGTGGCTTTTATATATGATTCATCTATACACTCAGAAAACAGTTTTGTTGATTCAACAAAATTATTCCGTTGTTTTACGATTAACAAAATCGTTTGTTAAATCTACAAAATGTTTGGTTGAATTTACAACACTGTTTTTGTTGAATCAACGAAAATGTTTTTCTCAGTGTATTGATGTGTGATTCATACATGAATATATTTTACTGGAACGTTCTCTAGCAAAGTCTTATTTTCCAAGCAACGATTGCATTTAAAATATATATACATATGGCAAATGCTATGTATATAGAATCTACTATTGTATGTTGACAATGTACATACAACGTCAAGAAAGAATAACGTAATTATAACTGTAAGAATCATAATCATAATTATACCTACTTAAGAGGATCCAAAACCTTCCTGCAATACCGACCGAGTATTTTTCTACATTTTAGTTTATATGCAATTTTCTACAGCAAGTATATCGGTATAAAGACCAGCCTAGCATTCTACAGAAATAATAGAAAGTTGTGAAACTTTTAAAAGCTATTTTGCAAGCTTAGTATAGATGTAAAGTATGCCGGCAGTTTAGTTACAATTTTTGTTGGTTGGAAAATTGCAACAAATTTCTGAAGAATGCTAGGCTGGTCTTTATACCGATATACTAGCTGTAGAAAATTTTATATAAACTAAAATGTAGAAAAATACTAGGTCGGTATTGCAGGAAGGTTTTGGATCCTCTTAATGGGGTATTCATGGTCGTATACACAGATCTGAACAGTCTGGCCAATTTTTGCTGACAGGTTAGTTCATGTTACGACCATTTTCCAA
>JABFOW010000182.1:0-14146 GCA_022817725.1 Archaeoteleia sp. ZL-2020 | reverse complement strand
AATTATTTATATTTCTAATGATTTTTAGCTATAAAATATGTTATACAATTTGTTACAGGGGAACAAATGAATAAATTTATGAATGAGAATTCAGACTTGCTTTTCAAAGAACTTCAAGGACCATATGAAGAGAGTTTCGGAATAGTCTTCAGGCAACTCACTGATAATATCTTCAGTCGTGTGACCCTGAATAAACTGTTTCCAGCCTAAAGTACTTAGACTTCAAAATTAAGTTTTGTCAGAATCTTAATTTAATGTTAAAGTTAATTGTACAGGTCGAGATACGATGCAAAATAAAATAATTTTGTGAAATGTTGTGGACGAATCTTATTTAATTCCTAAGATAATCTTAAAATTATATTCTAATTATATATGTTTAAGGTGAAATCATAACTTTTGGACACTACACATGTGTACTTTTTGAATTCAATTATTTAACTAATTAAACATATGTCGAGCGTTAATAAATGTATTAATCCATGTATACAAAATTTAAATTTAAAAGTTAACTCATTGTATAATATTCTTTAAAACACCCATATTACAGTGTCCAAAAGTAATCGGTTTATTTTAATTTAGCATTAGCTTACATATCATCATTAGCTTACATAATGGAACTTGTATCTTTAATTTAGTATTTCTGTTGATTTTATGCAATTGTTTGGTTTCGTATATTTGAAAAATAATTTTGTAGATTTTACAACATTGATTAACTGGACAAAACAGTTTGTCAATTCAATAAATCGTTTTCTTAACTGTAGAGCAATCAAATTGTGTTCTGAGTGTAGATTTTCAATTATTATATTGGATTGGTTCTTCCGAATGTTGCTATTGTCATATAACAAAGAAAGATTTTAACCTGGGCTCGGTTGTTTTTTTCAGAGAGGAACTGAAAATTAATCATTGTTTTGTTTCATCAACATAAGTAAATATAACAATAAAATGTATTGTTGGCATCTGGAGGGACTAATAGATATTATCGACAAATTAATGCAAGGCCATTAGCGCAATTTGACTTTGCGATACGTAATACACTGTGATAAGCATTAATGCAGGATTTAATGTTCAACATTTGAATATAATATTATACACGTTGGCGTAAAGTTATAAGCTCGTGTGATAATATGTTATTTTCTTGTTGCAACAATAGTCATTTTGGGTAAAACGAGACGTATGACGTACTAAGTTATTTATTTATTTTTAAATTTAATTGACCTGAATAACAATAATCATTGATAATCAATTGCGATCATTAGTGATTGTCAATGATGATTTCCATGATCATAAATGGTTATTAATAAACTTTAATAAACATTAATGGGTAATTTTTCTTGACTATATAGATTTGATGACTGAGAATATACGGACTGCCGAACTTTTGATAGTTTGCCCGTTGAACGAGATATACATATCAAATTTATGGTTTAAAGTCCGGACTAGTCAACTTTTCAGTATGATCCGCGGAAGCTCCGTCAAAATCGGCGTCGCCGCGAGACTGCCGCTTTGTGCGGTCTTGAGTTGTATAAACCAAACGAAAAGCCATGCTACTCGATCCCTGTTGTCAATTAAGTTAACTTGAATCCATATTGCATTTCAGAAGGCTGAGACCACGACACGAACGGAGCAATCTATTCCTCCCGTGTGGTGACCTACCCAACTTCAGAAGGCTCCTAATTTGCTTTCTAGGCCTGGCTTGGTCGTCCAGAATGTTATAGTTACTCGTCCAATTTGATCTCATTTACATCACTTTCTTCATGATAACGTTCCAAATATTTGCCAGAATTCAAATGTTTGAATCCACTGAGAAAAAAAATGGGGTGGCCATCAGCCTGGAAATGTCATAAAATTGTTATAGAAATTTATTAATTGATTAGGGATAATTAATGTTCAGGAATGATCATTAATAAGCATGAATACCAAACAATGATCATGCTTCGGTGATCATTAGCGATCATTGATGGTCAGTAATGGTTGTCAATGATCATTTTTCTTTGGGGTGTAATATGTAGGTTGCTTTGTGATTCTATATTGTATCAAGAATAGAAGATGATTTATACAAAAAATAATTATTAAAGAGGATTGGTGTAACCAACAACAATGATTGGATCGTAAATTCAGTTTTATAGCTATTTTAACCATTTTTTTCTTTCAGTATACCATGAAAGAAATTTCTGGGATTCTTCCAAAAATTCAAATAATTGAATAAAAGTTAGGTTCGAGTTGAGCAAATAGATATTCTGAGGATGCAATGAATTGGAAATTCTGGTTTCTTGTACCAGATGTTCAAATGTGGTAATGGTAGTCAATATTTCAAATTATGCTCAGTATGGTTGGCGTTGTCCCAATGATAGATCAATTATTGCCACCTGGGTTGTATTCGCCAACAGAATATGACATATCACAAAGTGTTTTGGAAACTCAATAGAAATGTTTAATATTTATTAAAGTTTTGAAAAATCTAATTTCGCACCCATTATTTCATAATAGTTTTCCTGCTATTTTCAATTATTCAGCTCAAATTTTTGTTAACTTTTTCCTGGTTACATGCGACGTTAAAGATCAGTTACATTTTTACTTAATTTATTTATTTTTCAATATGTAAACGATTTTATTATTATAAATTTTATTTATCATAAAAACTATTGTTTTTGAAATTAATTATTTTCTGTTTTCATCGACTAGATTTTTATTTTGTGTTGCATCCGAGCTCCAAATATATATAACTACACTGATATATATTTGATATATTTGATTTATTAATAATATCAATATAAATTTCATACAAATATTTTAGATGACTTGGTAAGTCGAAGTTGATCGACTTATCATGTTCGGTGAGCTTTTACGTTTGCGTTGAGAAAAACAAACAGCTAAATTGAATCAACTAAACATTTGTTTGCCCAAACATACTAGAAAATAAACTCGAATAAAGCTTACCTTTTATTCAAACAAATATATATCGAAAAGATGTTTTGGAGTAACACGTCTTGACAATATATTTAATTATACAAGTTTCAATAAATTCAATTACAAGTAAAATACATGAGATGCCTATTTTTAGTTGATGAAAATGAAGGAATCGTCGTGCTATTAACGGATGGAACAAGATGTTAATATTATTGAACATATATATTCCTGATACTTTTTACAATAGATGTTAATTTACGCCTAGCACAATTAATTTGAATTTTCACAAAATGAGATTAATTTTAAATCACACGTGACGCAATTGATTTAAATTTGCATGCATTACAGTCTATTCACATGATAATACAAGAATTTAATTTACGTTATTTACGGAAGAAAAATGTTTTATTTAGCCAAACGAAAATAGTTAACGAAAAGATTCGTCAATTTCTGTCCTCGTGAACAAAAAATGCATTTAAATAAGTAAATGTTGACAATTATGTCTTAATCATCAAAATTGCAAAGATGGCCTACAAGTATATAAAGAACATCTTAATATAATTTATCTGTAATATCGTTGGTTGGGTTAATTAAGCATGTATCGAAAATGAAAGAAAATCAACTTTCGGGATATATACGCTGATGGACGAAGAAGAAGAAGGAAAAGTAAAGGGAAGCGACCTTTGCTGTATCTTGACAAAAGAATACTGGTCGCATTGCCACGACCCAGGTTATGTGTCCATTGCGACCCTTGGGGAAAGAGGTCTATCTCAAGGTTTGGACTAGCGGAAAATGAAATATCGGTTCAAACGTAACCGTGTACAGATGAGTACCATATAAATACGTGTATAAACAAGTTTACGAGCATAAGAGTGTCCGAAGGCGTAGGTGACTGGCATATGAAACTCATCAAATGGTGCTACAGATTGCGAGATTAAATATTGTACGTGGGATCATATTTTATCAAAAGTATTATAATCTAATGACCATATTCCTAGGACAAAATACCTATTATTGTTTATTATTGACCATTAATTGTCATTTCAGAAAAAATTGGCCACGTGAAATTATGAATGACCATCAATTAACACCAATGATTATGTATGACTTCAATTATTAGTCAAGGAATTGTCATGATCATTAATTCCCATTAAAGTGCAGGTATAACTAACGATTATCATTCATGATCATTGATAATAGTTGATGTTGATGAAATTGGAAATAATTAATTGTATTGATTGGGCTTAAGATAGAATCAGCTGTGTTATTTTGACATTCTGATGGAAGAAGTTATTTATTATTGCCTAAGGGCTTAGTAATACCGTTAACAAATGCTCCCCCTATAACCCTTTAGGCGAGATTAAACCGGAGTTCTCCTGTATTATCCACAACGAGAAGTGACCTGATGTGATGGATACGTGATTAGATGGTGTCTTTTATACAGAGTGTTCTAGGTTAATCCAAAACCTTTTTCAAGGCGCATTTCTTCCGAATAAAACTAAACCTAAAAATCGAGATTTTGAAGATTTGTATTGGTCATTTAGATTTCGTCTTTAATATGTTCCATATATTATTACCAAAAGATTGTAAATATTTATGAATAATTAATTCATATGTGAACTAAAAAATGTTAGGTGTAGTTTTAATCTAAATGAAGCCAATATACTACACGAATTTCCAAGAAAATGAAATTAAACAATGTCAAAAGTTAGGTCTAGTTTAGGCCTAATGTTGACTAGGTCTAATTTGGTCCATTCTTTAATTTTATATTTCGAAAAGGTTTGGGAATTTAATTTACATCTGAATAAGGACCGTTTTTTTGACAAAACTATGCCAGTTCTATGTGACTATGCAAGTTATATCTAAACTAGATATATGTATAATAATGCATATGAATCTGAAGTTGTTCTTATAATTCTTATTAGTTTTATTGTTATTTCACAGTTTTAATACAGTCCAAAGTTTTCTCAAAAAAGACTGATTTCACATAAATTGATAATCTTATCAGTGATAATTCAATGAAAATTGAAATTCATTTTAACATTACAACTATATAATGACAAGATCAACAGAATGCATTTTGATATATTGGATGAGAAGACGTTGTTATACCGAACTTTTTTTCCATACATTATGCTAATTTTGATATTCATCTGTTGAAGTAATTTAAGATTTGTTTATTTACTTGAGAATGGTACAAAATGTATGCCGAAACGTCTTTAATAATTACAACAAAATATATTATGTTGTTAACAATTTAATTCCTGAATTGATTATAACTAGGTATAATCTTATAGGAATTTAATTCCTAATTGGGTATAAACTAGATATAACTTGTGAAAATATGTAATTGGTTAAATATTTATTAGTTTATATTTGTTCCAGAGTTCCGAGAGAAAATACTCATCTCCATGTCATATTTCGAGGCAGACAATAATAAATATATTCCAAGAGCGCTCTTATAGCAGACAAACGAAAACGTTGTTCAGTCGACTCTTGTTTGTCTGATTGAGTCTGAATCACAACACGTCTATTTATCTGACCGCACGAGGGGTTCTGTCTCTGTATACCTTTGCCACCGCGCACGGTTTTGCGCAATTTCCAGTTTACGTTATTGCACGATCGCGTATGAGTAATTTCCACTTTGTCAAAACATTACGAATAAATAATTATACTCTTGTAAAATTAACAGTCCATTTCTCATAAAGCTTTATCTTTATGGCAAATAATCTTTAAATTATTTGTTAAAACCGTTAAGTCTATTTCAGACATTAAATTTTCAGGGATTAAATGTGGACAGATCAAGTTTGATAAAAATGTAGAACAAAATCTAATCTATTAACAAAACGAGAGTAACGCCATTAATTTTTTAGATAATTGATTTGTACTTAAAGCAATCAATGTATCGCTCTAATTCAAGTATGAAATTTTCAGCGTTAAATATTTTTAGTTGAAAAGATGTAGATTGGATTGAGACCCATATTAAGACTGATTTGATCTACCTAGACCTTAATTTTAGACCCAAGTTGTATCTAAACTAGATCTAATTTTTCTGCATAGATTCATTTAGATGCAAATTGGGCCTGTCCTATTTTACGTAAAATCAAAATCTAAATCAGGCTTAACTTTTGTACACGAGCTTTATATCTTTTGATTTCGAAAGCGATTAGTATTCAGGAAGAACCGATGAGCGTCTCCGATGGTTTTCATCTTAAAAGCAACGTTATCATTTTTCTCGTAGCATCGTTGTAGATAAGAGATTTCTTCCACGACGGCGTGAATTATCATTCGTCGACGCGAGACCAGTCGTAATCCGGAACACTTCCAGAATAAGCAATCGTTCGCGAGTTATATCCGACATTATTATGGTTGCACGGGTACGACCCTTATATCGCCATTCAAGCGCATTAAAAGCACGGATAAACCTCCCAACGATACAATGACCGTCGTTCTTTGAAACTGCTCGAAGCCGCATACGTATAGTAGCAGATGGTATTACCTGATTAATGACCCTCTCTCGCTTCGCGGCGTTAGCAACGAAACAAAAAAAAAGATCATTTCGCCACGTCAAAGGTAAAACGCGAGGGGTTGCGACGATTATAAATTTGTGTAAGGCTTTATTAATTGACCAGTCGATGTCACTAAGAGCAATTATATTAATACATAGAAACGTTATATGGAAGAAATCTCTGTTTCTGAAGAAATGGCGGAGAAGTTAAAACAGTGTCGATGCAAGAATATAACACTCAGAAACGAATTTTGTAGATACAAGATACGTTTGTTTGACTCAAAATTATTGTGTTATTTTACTTTTAACAAAATTACTTATTGAATCGACAATGCACTTTTTTTGATCAACCAAATGTTGGATTAAATAAATTAAATGTATGGTTGAATTGACAAAATGTTTTATTGGATTAACAAAACTATTTTTGTTAATTAAACAAACTCGTTCTTCTGAGTGTATCTTGCGGTGACAAAAATTAAAGAATTTACATTAAAACTGTAGCATAAAATGTTTGCGTCTCGTATGCGACATTCAAGTGTGTCCTCTTTCAAGAAATACTATACTGAAATATTCTCTCAGTGAATTCGTCATAATGCATATTAAACACGTGTTTTATAATAATAACGATGCGAATTATCCTCAAGCAACTGAATTAGCCAACAACTCTCTAAGGAATTATAACAATATTTACGTCCGCGTTCTATAAGTCCTGGTATTAAAACGAATGCTTCATTGTTGCGGATATGGAAATGAAATTCTTCAAAGAGGTACCTGCCCAATGCTAAAAATGATGAAAATTCGCTCTTTGGATCTATTGTTATAGTACAGTTTCGCGCGATTTGTAGGTTGAGGGCCAATGCACCACGTTGGGACCCAATTTGGTGCTTTGTTCCACGTTGGATTATTTGAAATTTAATATTGCTTTTAATCGTGAAAACAACTTATGTTAAAAGGATGTCGGATTGACCATATCATTATATCGAATTTTTGGTTGTAATTATTGATAAAGGGACACCTAACCTATTTTAGAAACATATACACTGAGAGAAATGGATAACTAACTTTGCAATTCTAAATATCTCAATAGGGGACAGCAAAAGTGGATTGTAGATGTTTACAATCTGCATTACGAAGTTTGCAATCTGTAGTGCAAAGGTAGCAATATAGATTGTAATTTAGCTATTTAAAATTGATACATTTGCAATACAGATTGCTATCTTGGCAATGCAGATTGTAAACATCTACAATCCACCTTTACTATGCCCTATTGAGACATCTAGAATTGCAAAGTTAACTATCCATTTCTCTCAGTGTAAGAATATTGCTGTACCTTTAATCATGTTTTAAAACTTAATAATGGTGTGATATGATATATTTATAGATTACAGTCGGTAATGCAGAAATCCTTGTCGATATTCGACGTTCTCTTACAGTCTTGAACTCTCGTCATTGTAAGTTGAGGACGAATGCACCACGGTGGACCCAGTTTGGTGCAATGTAGAAAATTCGGTAATGCAGAGATTCTTGTCGGCATCTGGCATACTTTTAGATCATCTTAGACCCACTCTCACGTGGCAGACCGGACATATATCGTCTCGCTTATTTGTATAATTTACATATCACTTCTTTCGAGAATCAGTATGACGTTTCCATAAATTCATAAAATTGTATTTCACAGTTACACTTTGTATTCCAGTGTATTATAAGGTCGGACAGCGCGAATTCTCCGGAAATCTGCACCATTGAAATAAATTCACGATATCGTTTGCAAGCTACCTCGCATTCTCTTCGTCTCGCACTTCTGCCCAGATTCCTCCGGCCATTTCTTTCTTGTCATTCTTCTCCTCTGCACATATGAAAAGATGTACATGAATCGTCGTTGATGGTCGCGTTCCATAAGCTTTAGTGACAATGCCTCCGGAATACGTAACGCTACATTTCCCTCGGCTGGTAGAGATTGAAAGAAAAAATATTTTAAAAATTCAATTTCGCTATTATGCTTTAAGACTAGTTTATTGAAAAACTTGGATATTCATAATTCCCGGAGGCGTTGCAATTGAGCATATACTCGAACGAGTGGTGGTGTAGTGAGAGAGAAATCAGTGTAGAGTTTACTATATTTTATAGTAAAGGTGGGATAAATAAGATATTTATCTATATGGATTGTAGAATTTATATTTTGTATTTTAGTCACTTTCAGATATACACAAAATTAATTATATTCTGAAGGTAGATTCGGAATATCGAAACATGCTAAATTACATCATTGTTTTTAGAAAAATGTTAGAAAAATGTTAAACAAAAGAAATGTTTAAAAGTAGTATAGTTTGTATCGATATACAACTTTTGTGATAAAATTAATCATCGCCGAGATATTTAATATATATTTAAAATTGAGAAGCGCGTCGGATCTTAATTGCATTTTGTATTATTTAATTTAAAAGTGTACATAAATATAAATCTGTGTCTGAACGAGTACTATGCATTTTCTGAAAACAACTTTATTACGTGATGCACTCCGTATTTTTTAATATGTCAATATTTCTTTGATATTAAATATAATTATTTATAATTCATCTCAAAAGAATTATAATCAACTGCAAAATTGCGGACGTATGTTCTCCTGGAATAGCAAATATGCGACATGATTAAACAAACTAAATGTTGTCGAAATTGCAGATAATACGTTACGATAAATGAAATATCGCGTAATGAAATATCTAGATCTCTGATAAATGTAAAAATATTAAATATCAGAAGGCTTCGGGAAATACTCGAATTGCCGAAGGCGAAGTAATCGAAACTTTTCAACCTGGGTTATATTATATCCATTGAAAAATAAGTTTTCACATCTAAACAAGATCGACGTTAAAGGATAAAATAAAACCAAGAAAATGCAATGCAGAATATTAATTATTGTTTTCCATGTTATATCTCTATTTAATTAAATTCACTGCGCAGATCAAAGAAAAATAAATCAATACAAACAGAAATTAATAACGTACTATGTTGCACACTAATACACAACGCCGATGACTAACATTGTGTCGATGACTTATATCGACAGCCATATATATATACATTATGTATGTCATAGTTACCACATAATGTATGTATAATGTATCATGTATCGCATTAAAGGACACATTTCATAATTATCATCATACAATGTGAAACCGATACAATTCAATGAAAATAAGGAACCTCATCTCTTTTAAAAATTGCTTGCAACCAATCTTACCATTCATAATTTTTAATAGAGATTACAAAAATATGTGCAACATATATATATGATGACAATGTATTTTATGTTACATGTATGAAAAATATATATAAAAGAATATACCAAAATTTAGTAATTTTGGTTCAACCAAATTTTGTGTTGTACCAAATAAACTTTTTAGTTGGTTGAATTTAGTTGATAGAACCAATTTATTTAGTCGATAGAACCGAACTGTTCTGTCGATGAAACCAAATCGTTTTGTCAACAGGACTAAATTATTTAGTCGATAAAACCAAATTCTTTTGTTGGATATGTATTTACCAAACAATTTAGTTACAGAAACGAAATTGGTTTAAATGAGAAAATCAAATACAAGCAACCAAGATGTTTGGTTATGACAACTACACCAAAATTTGTTGTAACCTAAAATATTTAGATGAAACAATCATTAATGTTTATGAATAATTGTATGTTACAGATTCTTTTATCTTTACCACTTCTCCTTCTATGCTTATCATTACCGATTCAATGGACAATACAGCAGTTTGGCACTTGTGACATCCTGGCTTTTTACACAGGTATGACGTTTTATTATATTAAATAACGTATTTTATGTATTAATCATCGTGTGTTCACTTTTACCTTGGATGATTGAATTTGTATTTTTTAATTATTTAGAAACTTTTGTAAAAAGCGACGTTTGCGCGAACATCAGATTTATATAAAATTGTTATCGAATTAATTTTCGACGCTATGCACCTACATAATAATTAATTCAACGTGTTCTAATAAAGTAAATTTAATTGGAGTGTGCTTTCGAATACAGTTATAAAACGAGCGTAATAAAGTAATAACGGAACATTAAACCCTGCGTATTTAACAATGGAGTTGCCCCTAGGATTATCAGTATTGAAATGACCATAGACTTTCGCAGATTTATCGTACCTGTCAAATGGAATTACTTCCATCCGTCGAACAGTCATATCCGTTGAATCGAATGTATTTACGTAATTTTCTTGCAACAGAGTTCTACATTTCTAATACTGCCCTTAACTCAATATTCCTGTCAAACGCACAACGTAACGATATCTTTAAAAACTGTTAAGCTATTAATCTCAAATTTTGTTTAATAAGACAAAAGATAGATGTTTACAATTAAGTAATACAATTATAATTAACAAAATTAATATTTATTTACTCTGTTTATTAGTAATGCTAATTATCATTCTAAAAAATTCATCACGTGAAATCATTGATTATTGAAAATCATTAATGATTATTGAAGTCTATCATTGATCAATAATGACCACGAATGATCACTAATCAATGATAATTAATCATTATTATTATCATCATTAATTGATGAATGTTATACCATGAATGGTCATTTATGGTCACACTAATGGACACGCATGATCATTAATGACCATGAATGATCATTAATATTGGTGAATGGGGAAAGCTTATGATCATCAATGAGAACTCATGATCATCAATGATTATCAATTATGATCATTGATGGCCACAGATGATCATTAGTGTATCATGATGGTAATTAATGGCCAATATGTTGCAATAATAAAAATTGTTTTATGCATTTATCTTACTGTTTATAAATATTTAATAAGTCGCGTTTTGGGGAAAACGTGTTAAACGCGGGAAAAGTATTAAACGTTTCGATGAAATTTTCCCTTTTAAAATTGAGAGCTGATCAAATATCTTGAAATTTCATAAGCATTGTCACCGTAGTTCTGCGATGCTGATTGGCTGTCGATGAGATCAATACGTGTTCGACCTTAGCGTACAATTCAATGTGTCACATCGTGAGAAGAATACTGACGTACAATTAAAAAAGAATGCGGTACACGAACTTTTCCTAAATATATCTTTCGTCACTTTTTTTGCAGTCGGTAGTGAAATATCATTAAATGTATTATTTTTTAAGTTAATCGTCAATTAAACGAGTGTAAAATCCTTTATAATACACGCGTAAGTTATTAATAATTTTATGAATAATAATTAAATGTCCAAAATGGCCGGAAAGTTAAGCAGTGACGTCATCTTAATTCAAAAATTACCAAATTCTAAACATTTTTATCGTTTACATACAATAGAATCAAATATTTATGTACTTTATGTTACATTTTGTAATATTTTTAGTTTTGCAATATAATATTTTCTATAATTTTTGTATCTGTATAAAGAGTTTCGTAGGAGTTTTCAAAAACACGTCATACTTTATATGTGGATGAAAGTCATCAACAATTTTACAGTGAAACCAGATTCTTAAATGATCTTCACAATATAGTTTTATCATGAAGACGATTTGTCACGTTTTTGCAATATCGAAAGAGTATTTAGTTTAATTGTTAAAGTTTTGGCGACTTTCATATATACATTTTTTTTAAACAAAAATATTATATTGCACAAATACTCGGTTGGTAATGCAAGAAAGTTAGGAATTTTTTAAAGTGGTCAATAATAAATAATCGTAAAAAATAGTAATAATAAGTTTGAATTTTTATTACTTTTTTAATAGCTTTGATCTGCGGATGTTTACAATCAATAAACAAAATGAAATGAGTAGAAAATTGTCATCAAAAAATATTTTAGAATATACAGTTGTAAGTATTCTAAATACATTTGCAAGTAGCAACAGTCTGTCGTACTACTTAACGACTGGTCTGACCAGTCTCGGAGAAGTTCTACTCGTCTTCGAGTATTTGTGACATTACTTGCTTCCTCCTCTCGCAGACTACGGACACACTTTTGATCTGTTTATGAAAGACTTTTAAACCGAATGACTTTTTAAATAAATTTTTTATGATTTTCAAGCAATATTAATTTTTGAAACAGTCGATTTTTTGTATTTTTAAATTTTATAAAACAAAATTGATCAAGTTTATATTAGGCAAGTAATCGTTTGGGGTAACGTGTTTATAAGTGACTAGAAGATACAAATGCCTCGAGCAATTGCTGCAGGAATTCGGATTTCCCGGTCGTACGTCAAAGTGCAGTTGATTATTTCCGAGTCCTAATTATAATATACCAGAAACGTCGGTTCAGATAATTGCCGAAGACGTAACGGTATTGCCTTAATTATTACTATCTTAAACTCGTTTCCTAGGCTCAAACAAAAAGACGGCGTATTGATTCTGTCAAGATAGTTAGACGCTAGAGAATCTTTTTCCTTTGCGTCAAAAACAGATGTTGGTTCTCTTATCATTTTTATTTCACGTTTCACATGTGAATGGCGAATTCCAATTTCAGCATGAAGAGCCCATCAATTGCATATGCATGTACAATGTCAAGCTAAACTGTTTGAACTGGAACAGATAACACAATCTTCCAATCTTCTTGGAATGACTGAGTTTTCAAGATTCATCAATAATTTATTTGTAATAGTGTGATACTTTGAGATACAGAAATCCAGGTCGTTTCTCATTAAGTTTTCTTCGCCTTCAAGTACAGTTCAATATAAAAAGGAAACATATTGACGATTTATAGAGCCACCTCTCTGATGTGTTATTTGGAAAATGTTTTCTTCCATCATTTAATTTTGATTATTGGATACGTGTATAACAATGAAACGCACGTTTGCGATCAATCTAACAGATATATTTTGTATGTACCAGAAATTCTATTGTAAATATTTATTTAGCACAATGATTAAATGCATTATTTGCTATAGGAAAAACCACACGCGAAATGTTATTTTACGGTTCTCGGTGGATGGCTCTTGTATCTACACGCAACGAAAAGAATAAGCATATTTGCATTTTTGATAAATTGTATCCGCCTTCAAATATATATTGAGTAATAAAAAACATCTGTCATGACAAGTTGTTTGCATACGATACGAAGTATTAAGATAATCTTCGGCGCAGCTTAAGCGTTCTTTTTTTTATTCTGAGAGATATATTCGGGAGATCACAATTTAAAAATGAAAGATAGTGGAAAACTCGAGGAGAAAAGTGATCCATTAGAGTTTATTAATGATCGGATATGTAGTCATTAATTATCATCCATAATTACTGATTATTATAAGTGACAATTAATTATCATTAATCAGCATTGATGATTATAAGTGATCATTGATCGTCATTAGTTGTCTTTGATGGTTTTCACTGATCATTGATCGTCATTAGTTGTCTTTGATGGTTTTCAGTAATCATTAATAAATTCAAAGTGGCCAATTTGAAGACTGGTGATCATAAATGATCATTTATGATCACCAGTAATTATGGATGATTATTAATAATCATTAATGGGTCATCTTTTCTGGGGTAATTAAAGATTATGTATATTTGCAAGTACGTAATATTATTTTGGTCAAAATTTCCTAGAAATGCATGGAGTTGTGAAGGAAACTACATTTCTTGTTTGAAAGCATCACGATTTGAATATTTGAAAGCATCGGAAAGCATATTTTGATTT
The DNA here is from genome assembly GCA_022817725.1 of Archaeoteleia sp. ZL-2020. Classification (NCBI taxonomy): domain Eukaryota; kingdom Metazoa; phylum Arthropoda; class Insecta; order Hymenoptera; family Scelionidae; genus Archaeoteleia; species Archaeoteleia sp. ZL-2020. The sequence goes on along the minus strand of JABFOW010000182.1, from coordinate 71 downwards.
TCACCTACAGTGTACCGGAAATTTCACCTACGTCATTTTCTACCTAATGTTCTTCAGTATACTCATCCCCA
>JABFOW010000181.1:0-14178 GCA_022817725.1 Archaeoteleia sp. ZL-2020 | reverse complement strand
GCTAAAATAATCCTCTACAGCTAAACTTGTGTTGCACAAAAACTTCACAAATTTAGCTGTTCTGTTTCTCAGCTATGTTGACAATATTGTAAACTTTAGATAACTATTGATTACGTGACATACATTAATTTTAATATCACATCAATGATGAATAAGAGATCAAATAAGAAACAGATAATTAACGATGATAATATAACAGCAAAAAATAGTTTTATTATTTGCATAGAAAACTGATTATTTGTGACTATAAGCAAACTACTTTTTGCCTGACTAAATCATGCTCAAGTGAACCATGTTTAGCCCAATGACAGGGTTAGTCAAGGGTTGCCCAATTATATGTAAATCCTCACATTATGGAATGTTTATTTTATTGTATTTAAAACCTTCACTTCAATTTTACATAGTTGTATAATAAACAATTAGTACAAGTTACAATATGGTGTTGTTTTTTATTATACATTGCTATTAAATTAAAAATTAATGTCAGAAAAATTGATATAGCAGTTACGTCAACAAAAAATACTATTTGTGTATTTTATATTTGTACAGTAGTAACTTTTGTAAACTAATTTGTTCCCAGTATATAACGATGTATACATTATCCATATCATTCGATTTTTGAGGTAGGTTATTGTTTTATTCAAACGTAACCTGCAAGAGGCAGTATTTACATAATTTGATTATTTCCAAATACATCTCAACGAAAAATATTAAATCTACAAAACACATATTTGATCGTATACTCCATCGACATTCATTTTCATTCCAGCTCAGGTACATTTTCAAATTATGAATTATAATTTCAGAAAAATTGGTACGTATAAGCTAAGCATATAGTAAAGCTCTGAGGATCTTCGATTACTTCGCGAAACTTTGTTCGCCATTTAAGTAAAAAAAAGAGTCGTTTTTTCTTTTCTCTTTGAAAAAAGAGCATGCAAAACGAACTGTCAAGCACTCTTGGGAGATTCTTTCTGTATATTATACATGACTGCGCGGTCCTGTTAACTGCGTCTTGCGAGGAGAGCTTTGCAAACTTCTCACGCTTGTAGCTGAGACACCGAGGTTGGATGGCGAGATGAAGGTGGAGGGTCGTGAGAGCAACTCATAGAGGTGGATCTAAAGAAAGAGAGGACTCCCGACAAGGAGACAGCATGGCGAGGGAAATTCACAAGCAGGATTATTAATGGGATGGGCGTGACAACCTGCAAAATAACCCAACCTGCAGACAAGCCTCAGTTACTTCATAGACAATTATCTTGTGGCAGACGTTAACTGGGCCAAGATCTACTTGTCTTTTCAGAGGAGTCTTTATAAAACCATTCGCATCTTTCTACGCGTCAACGTTATTTCCTGCGAGTCGTCTTCGGACCTATTCATGATGCAGAATCTTTTAATCCCGGTCCTTTGAAGCGAAAAACTAGAATACGCAGTGAGGATAACGATTCTTGAACTTTGAAATAAAGAATGTGTTAAGAAAAATGATTAAATATGCATTTTAATTATACAAATAAAATTTCCATTTTCACAAGCTTTAATCCTTCTGTCAATAGATCGTTCCAGTCGAATATGAAGAATTTGTGTTATACATGCGACCGTAATACATCAATGTCAATTAATTTACCGCCCTGCCTTGAAATTTCAAGAAAATCATACATGTATTATATTTCACGAAATTAGTCACGGAACTTAAAATAATGTGAAGTGTTTGGATAATAACATAATGATTATATATACCGTTTTGCTGAAGAATAGAATTAAGGTTTTAGTTAAATAACATTTAAATGAAATAAACAAACAATTTTTAATGCTTAAAATCTTTCTTAATTTTCAATAATATTAAGTTAAATCTTAATTAATATACTTATCAAAATACTAAAATAAAGGTGTGAATAAAATGTTTTAAAATTTATTTCTGTCAATCACTCTATTTGGTTCGATCAAATGCTTTAAAGGATTTAAAGAGAACATCTTGTAGAAGGTGCAAGGATTTCTATGGTGCAGCGAAAATATCCTGAGTATACATTTATGATATAAAATATCTGGTAAATCGAATAAAATGTGTGACAACAAAATTTTTATAATCCACTATTTAACAACATACTTTGGGTTGAATAAAATGTTACTTGCTGCAAAGACTTCAAGAAATATTAGTAACAATTTTTATAAGAGACATTTATTACACATTCCCATTTATTATACTTATTAAAAAGAAATTGAATCATATATTAATATCATTAAGATTAATTAATATTTTAATTATTCATCTTGTTTGCAGTAGTATACAGATGTACATATACATATTAAATATACATATTTTCATATTATCTACATAAATACTAAATATGAACATACTTTTTCTTTAAAGAAATTTAAACCAACTTAGAAAGTTATTGCTGTATAATAAACTTATTTACTTATCTATTAAAAAAAAAGGAATCAGCAATATTACAGTATATTACTTTTACACTTTTACACAATATGACACTTTTACCAATATCATTTTGGAAGTTTATGTAATAATACATAGCGTATGTAATATCAATTGGGCAAAACACTACTATTATTAATAGTAATAGTATTATTAACAAAAAATAATATTATAAATTCTGTGAAAACACGTACGTCCTGTAACGTTTTACAGATGCATTGTAAATTTACATATTAAACAGGTCTTTGAATATTTACACACGTGATGTGTGACATTATATGATATTTTATGTTTTAATACTTTTATGGTATTATATTACTTATTGAATATAATTTCACCCACATATTTTAAGTGTATTTAGTGGCTAATATTTTTCATCTATTGCTATATTTATTTCAAATCTGCAACATTACAATCTCGTAAGAGTAAGATAAGCACAGAAAGGTTTATCAGTGCCTCCTGGTGATGAGAGTCAGTATTTCATCCGCCATTGATGAAACTATTAAAGAGAATTTTAATCTGAAGTTGAATCTGTAGTAAATTTTATGATGACGTAAGGAATACGATAGCAATGTGACACTATCGTAATCTATATTTTTATTGGTTTACTTCAGTTGATCTTGCTTCTATCTTCTTACTGGTGGAATTTTAAGTAAAAACTGTGATTGCTTAGTTGTGACGTAGATTATAATTATAGTATAAAATACTTCAAAAAACAGATTCTAAACAAGATTCTAAATAATAGAAAGTTAAATTGAAGAAATATTATTGAAGACAGTTATATAGAATCTTAGAACAACTTTTTTATTTGACTATACGTTATATCGTATGAAGATTCTTAACTTTGAACAACTTTATATTACCTATTGTTTTTACAATTGAAAAGAAAGTGTCTCTAATAATTTAAACAATTTAAATTACAAAAATTTTAGTCGATAACTCATTATTTTCATTTATTATAATTTGTTTTTATGATTTATTAATTAAACGATAAAAAATAAACGTAAATTTTTACGACTTGATAAAGATGAAGAAAACTCGTTGAAACGTCTCATTTAAATTAAAATATACGTGTATAATTACAAATAAATTCTTGATAGGTCAAATTTACATTTATTATTAAGTCACAAAGAAAAAAAAGAAAATGAACGCAATTAAATTTAAAATTACGTACTTATATTTATTGAAGGAAAAAAAGATATTACCGACGTCTGTAAGAACTTAATTAATTTACTAACCGGATGCATATTATGATTGTGCATAAGAGTTAAAGATTAAGTTACGGATTTCAGATGGACATTCACACACGAGTTGACATAATTTGATATTATAGGAGTTTATTATCATGACCAGTTCTCTATCGGGTCAAGTTCACGACACTCAATGAAGATCAGTTGCAAACCATAATTCTCATGGAAGACCACGTACTTGTCACATTTCACTTTCGATATATCTACGACTTAGCAGTTCAAACAACCCAGGCGATGGCCGAGTGTCAGACGTGCTATTAACGTAACGGCCACCAATATTGGATTTTCCGTGAATTTCACAGTAATCAATTAATTAATCATAATTATATCTATTTGCATCATACAGTTTTACAGAAATAATGGAGTATATAACATTATCTCTAAGTAGTTTTTCAACAATCCGTTTAGACATAAACCGAATAAAAAATGGATTCTAATTTATTTGAAAACACTATGTATGAAAACTGTAAATCATATTTTAAATATATCAGGTATAGTTAAACTGTTTAAATGTTAATATACCATTAATGATATTGTTATAGATATTTTATATATCAATTATAAGGAATTGAGGTAACCGTCGGTTAGTTTTTACATGTTTCCGGTTGCAGTCAAAATCAATGGAAAATTACAACCCTCGTTTCAGTTTTCATCAGTTTTCATTCAAATCCCGCGCATTCCCAATAAGTTTTCTGAAATTCGATTGGATGTGGAATTATGATTCAGATTAAACTTCGAACTTCCTATTGAATTCTATCATTTTCACAAATGCCCTAGAAAAGTTCCCGTGGAAAATCGCTAACGATTCCTAACAAAATATTAAAGTAGAAATCAATAGGAAGGTTAACCGAGAGAAGCTACATACAAATTTATTTATATTGAAAATTGGAGCTTATCTAAATGATGACTTAATTTAGCTTTCCGAATATTAAATACTTTAACGTTACGGTATAGAATTTAAATATCGCCATTAAAATATTATACATGTTCAATTCCACTTCGCAGAGAAGAATATATTATACCTGGAATACTCTGGGGAGAGCGACATGCAGTATCATGGATGCCAACGGTTAACATATAGACATTGCTCCTTAGTATATAGATTGTAACTGCTACTATTTGTATGTTAACCCTTGCTATTTATTTCAAGAATACAGATGTGACCCGTTGTCGCCAGATTGGTACCCGTAAAATCTAGATGTACGAGTCACAATCCATTAATCTCATGCGGAGAAGTTGTACAAAATATAAATTGTGTAAAAAATTGTGTAATCTTTTACACAGATTATTTGAAATTATAGAATCTAGAAGAAATGCCAGTTTCATCATAATTACATGGAGAACGCAAAATATGTGTTAAAATGCAAAAAATTATATGATAACATGAGAACATCTGTCATACCGACTTAATGAAGAAATATAAATACCCTACTTTAATACGTTATGGTAATTAAGTATTTTTGAATATAGTATATTTATTTTTAAACATACATTTTAAAACGTGTAACGAAAATGACTTACATAAGTCAAAAGAATACTTAGAATAATAATATTACATTTCTATGTGCACAAAATAGCACTGCATATTAATTTATGTTCAATCAGCTATTGGAGCATCCTACAAAGTACAATATACATTTATGATTAATTTAAAGTCCAGTTTTAATTATGTATAAGCTGATGTAATTCCATAGAATTTAAAATACATTTTATATTGGAGATGAATACTCTTTTTCATTTAAATACTTGTTAACAGCGGAATACTAATGGTATTAAACGTAATGCTTTTCAGATTTTCATTCGTCATTCCTTCTCTGAGGCATTTCAAGTGCCAAAAGTTTTCCTACGGAAACCAATTACCTTAATTGATCCTGTTATCGAAATCTATATAGCAATCTGTATAATTTAATTTCTAACGAGTATCGGGTAGCGTAATATGGGTTAGAAAACGTAATGTCTGCAGTGAAGAACTTTAAAGGCATTCTAAATTGTAGGACTTTTAAGTCCAACAGTTATCATATATACCTTCTCCTTTCATCTGCTTGTGTTTGTTCTAAAAACACTGATGTCCAATATTAATAACACAGTTTTAGTTTTTTGAAAATTTGCTAATGTTAATGAAGACATAACTTTTAAGAAAGCAATTTTATATGGCCATCTGAATAGTCTACTTCTGTATCTATATGTGTGCTTATGTGTATTATATTTACATATTGTATCGATACAGATCGTATCAATTATCCATTTATACTGGAAAGAAGAAATTGAATGGTTATCAATTATTTCTTGAAAAATGGTATATCTAAGAATCTTGCTTCAATTATCTTCAGATATGTCGTATTTTAATTTGTACTACATAATTATATAGATCCTATAATGTTGTCAATATTTCTAGTTATTTATATCAATGTTTAGATGGTAAGCATAGGATACTATTATATAAATAGAATAAAGTATTACTTTCAAATTTACCCTTTATTATATACCAATAATTTATTATTGGTAAATTGGTAATTATTTATAATTTAATCGACAAATATTTATTGCTTATGAATGTTCGTACATAAATTATGGTCGTCCACCATAAAGGGTACTGATCTCCAGGTTTTGTGTAAGGTAAACGGGTTTCGACAGAGTGTATCCACATTTCGCACTACTCATTGCTAGCTCCACTCATGCGGAATCCCCTACTTAGTATCCTATTGATGGCTGCGTCGTGGGGGACTGAGTTTGTGTGAACAACGTATTTGTGTGACTCATACAACGAACAAGCTGGAATTCTCGAACCGAGTCTCGTCTCAATTGCTTCCGGAATAGGTCAGCAGCACTGCGTATGAAAACCTAAGTACTAATTTTCTTAGGCACTGCATACTCCTAAGTTTGTCGAATAAATGAATATGCACGGAAAGAAAGATTATTTTGACTCAAATACATATATTTATTCCAGGCAAAATGTTATGTTCGAATAAGTATTTATTTAACACAATAAAAACTTATTTCATTTTAATAGATGCATTCGTTACAAATAAAATATTAGACATCATCGAAATGCTATTTGTATGTTACTCTAACAGAACTGGATCACTGGATATAGGTTCATGGAATTCAGGTACTCCAAATCGTAAGACATTTGTCAATCTAGATTGCAAGTTTAACCATCCAACTCGTAAGATTAACGATCCAGATTTTAAATTACACTAACCTACAAAAGCATTGATTTTTACATGCTATTTTAGTCCAATCTGGATTGTACGATTCGGATCGTAAAACTCATGAATTGTTAATATGACGATTAAAATTGCAAGATTAGCAATCTGAATCGTACAATCATAATAGTAAACATATGGATTATTAGTCTTACGATACGGATCGTTAAAAGAACGATCTGATCCTTACAATCTATTTTGTAATGATTTTAAATGTAATATACACAATATAATTTCGTCTATTACAGTCTATATGTTTGTTTATGAATTGAAAATTCTCAAATTTCTTTCTTAATAAATCTTAAGTGTAAATCCATTCAGGTATGTATAAATACTTCAAAATACCTTGCGAAGCTGTGAGTGTTATGAAAATGACTTAAGTATTGAAGTAATAGAATATTAAAAGAGAATATTAAAGTAAGAGAATATTAAAGAGAATATTAAATGTATAGAAGATGTTATTCATATTAAAAATATAACCTAAAAACTTTATCAAAAGGAATTTTGAAGTGTAATTTGTAGTAAGAAATATTTTATTTCACTTGTTTCATAGTAAATAGAAGGATTAGGAATATCATTCAAAGAATCTTAAACACGACATTTTAGGTAAAGTACAAGTCTAACATAAACTGCATTATTTTTAATCAGTCTTAAAAAATGTTTCCTCGTAATGTTTTCAACATTTTATAACCTTTAAATATTCAAAATTGTATTTGGTTAAACAAATGCAACAAATTATACAGTGACTCTCGTTTCGCCACTTAATGCCAAAACGTTGCAGCGCAGAGCTGATGTACATAGTGTCCCGGAAATATTCGATCGGACATTGGTCCGAAAATGTTTCCTTGCCGAATTATTAAAATTATTGACAATTTATTCTTTATTATAAAGTTTCATTTATTGCATTAACGTTAAATTGTAAAATTTAAAATGTACAGATTACAAGGTATTTCAAGGAGTTATAGCTTTCTAATATAAGTCTTTTCGGACCATTTATCTTTTTCAAAAATAAATTATTCATGTCGATACGACGTTTTGTCGGATATTTCAGAGACACCCTATATAATACAAGTACAAATTTATTGAACCTTGCACGTAAATCCGACTACAAATGATAGTTCATTGGAAAGATTATTGGAAAGTGTCGATAAATTAAAAATGCACATAGTTACTGGTAGAACGTATAAAATTATGTAGTGTTTTAACGCTACCCTACGAATGTTAAAACATTACAATTTATTGAACCTCAATCTCAAGAGTTTACGTCCGACTTCCCCCTTCGATCCGTATACTTAATTCACTTGTAATTAGTTTATCTTTTTCTGTATAAATATTATCTGACATTTTGTGTTTAAATTTGGACTGGCTTAGCATTCGTGTTCTGGATAAAATGGAAACTGACTCGAAAATAATGTCTTAACTCGAAGACAGTTAAATCTCGACGACATTGGGGAAGAAGCAACACCCAGTTGAGATATGCAAAGAAAAAGCTACGAACTAACGAGCGTTTCTTACAAATGGACGGAAATCTATCACCTCGAGATTACTCGTCGCGGAGTAATAGAGATTTAATGCGGAGAATGAAATGAGTTTGGAGCAGATGGACCGGACGTATCGCCATTAGAATCCGTGACTCGTTAAGGTCTGAGAGTACGCGGGGTGATAATTTTTCACGGTACTCCTCTAGGGAGGGCGGATCGAGAGAGGAGAAAAGAATGCGGTCAGGAAGGAGAAGAGGAAGACACGCCGGAAGGAGGATGAGGCTTCCGGTTTGGAAAGGGTAAGTGCCTTTGAAGGAGAACTCTGTTCAAGTGACTTCATTTGTGCATACTGCGGATGGTATCGCACAATATGTGAAGGTTTCCACGTGTGGGTGTATAAAACGTTTAATGTACACACTATACTTATGTGCTTGATATATAATATAATATAAATATGTTAAGAAATATTCTGCAAACATAAATCCATCGGAAAAGTTAATATTAGCCGATACACTGAGAGAAATATGCTCTAGTTACTGCAATTAGAACTTTGGTTCTCGTAATGAAAATTGAGGTTATTTTAACAACTGTAGGTATTTTTCGTGACAAATAATTTTATTATTTTTGACAATTACGGAATTTGGTCAAATGAAATAACGTAAATAGTTATATCTATTTGAGGTTAATTAGAATAAAGTTACTAAACCTACATTACTGTGCTAAACTAACAGTGATAGTATTTATTGAAGTGATTTTGAACAGGATATATGTATTATAAACAACTTGATAATATATGCTAAGGTCAAAATTAGTTTTATATTTAAAAAAATAAAAATATTGTATATGTAACCACATTAATCTGGTAAGCAATTGCAGTGTATTGTGACAATTGCCAGACTATGTCGTCAGATTATCAAACTGCAACATCTACTCAGATTTCATAAAATTCAATTAGGTCCGACCAAATTTTAATTTAGATATTATCAAAGATAAACGTTTTTGTTATCATTTAATCCTATAACCAGCTCAGGTAGTGAACCATTTAGTAGATTAAATATTTCTGGGCATTATCTCACAGCAGATTATCTGTGTGTAAATATATTTTTTAATCAATTTCTTATATTCAACATTCAAAATGAAAAAAACTTAATTTATGTAATGCGCAATTATTAATGTGTGATTAATAAGTATTAGGTTATGTTTGATTGGATCTGCTTTTTTACGAATTTTATTGTATTTGTTTCGTATACATCGAATTGAATTAATAGATTAATAATAATATGATAAAATAATAACTCCTTTATATTTAACTAATTAATTTTCATAAGAGAAAGTATAAACATTATATTTATAATACTAACATTTACTTTGATAAACGTATAAAAATAAAAAAGTGCCAAGGGAACTTTCATATTAATAATTGAAATGTTCGTAAATTAGTAACACTTTTCTAACTGTCATTCGACAATAGCAGGTGAATGATTTACAAGTTGTGACATGCAATTTTCGATACAAAATATGTTACTCAATTTATTTTAATGAATGTGTAAATGCTATATTATGCATCATAAGTACACTTTTAGTTCAATTCGTGGTCATGTCGTGCACAAGAAATTTAGGCAGTGAATCATTTCGACGCGTTGAATCTCTTTAGAATGCGACTCGCGAACTTCGACTACTTGTCAAGCAATTTCACACTACTTCCAGTATTATGCTTGGCAGTGCAAGCGTGTATATTTACTGTATACACAATTTAACAAACTGTGATAGTCCTAATAGTCCTCAAACTTGCATATTTAAGATATTTATGATGTACTACAAATTCAAGTTGTAAACTAACTCCCACATATGTTAAGTGACACAGTAAACTTGTAAAACCGTACTTTCATTCAAACAGTGTATTACACATTTTTACAATGTATTACATATTTATTTTAATTAATTAATTTGATTAAAATAGTTGTATATACTATATTTCTTTTTACAGATGTTTATTTACTAAACAATTTTGTACGAAATGTTTTGGAAGCTTCACGTATGTTCTCAATTAAATCATAAAACCTTCTAAAATAAGAAATAAGGTTGTAGAGTTATATGCATGTTAAATATGCTGAATCGCTGAAATTGTTTGAAACGTCAATATCTGAAAAATAGTACTTAATATTGTAATTTTATTTAAAGATTCGCGTTCAACAGTGAAAAGTCTACAAGAGTGACCTTATATAAAGTGACAGATCCTAAGCTTACCATTGCTCTTTAGTTACATGATTCTCAATTAATTCTGCAAAGCTTATGCTTGTAAAAGTTAAATTATTCTTGAATCAACAACCTTAAATTTATCGACGACTTTAATACTATTATAAATTAAAAAAGAGAATAAAAAGAATATTATCCTTACCATGGAATTAACATTCTCGATCCAATGTCCTACAAGTTGAAATAATTTAAACGAAATAACTGTGAATTATAGCCATGAAAAAATCTCTATTCATTTATAAGGATTGTTGTGAGCTTCACTTTTATTAAGAGGTAGGAGAAATAATAATTTGTCACCTAAAGCAATGGTTTGTAGCAGTGAAAATGATTTGACAAGAACAATATTCGTAAAAACAATAAAACTATCACAGCGAATTTTTAGTTGGAATAACTGAGGTAAGATTATTATGTAGAAACAATAATTATTGAAACAACCCGTTACACGTAAATATGCATTACATGGATATTCGTATAATTTGAAGATCATTAAAACTGAAATGATTGTCTACTATTTTATGTTGTAGGTACATATTTGTATATGGCAAGCAATTATTTCGTCAAATGTTTACATATCTTCCTAATAACTTGAAGACACAAATAATTAACTTTAAATACAGTATCATAGTACTATTTTCTAATTTTCTGACAGTAGTGGCAGTGCGATTTGGGTTAGACTTGAATGATTGCGTGGATTAAGCGCTGGTCAGGTTTTGGATGGGATACCGCGTAGGTTCAAACGGGCTGGCACATTGAATTTCTGAATGTGAGGAATAATGCGGAAGGCCTTACTGACCACAGGACGGCAGGACACACCGGAACTCAGTAGGAAACAGTCCGGCAGTATGCGGCACGGGCTTTCCGCTGTTTCCTTATGCATCAAACTAATGCAGATGCAGACATAGGAGGTGTAACAGGGATAATGAAAAGCGTTATAGAACTTCAACTTCCAAATGCTGGATATACTATAAAACAGGTGATTTTATTCTATCAATTATTGAAATAAATTATGTAGAGATAGCAGAAATCTGGCCATCTACAGCGACAAATGTATTATCATGTATGTTGGTGATTAAATCGCCAATTTTACAACCGAGAAATTATGATTTTATACTTTATAACTGATCTACTTATTTAATAATACTACTGATATCTATTATTTACATCTTAATAAGTTTTTCCTGTCGTAGTGGAATTAAGTTTCATATTTCCCTCAAGAACGTCAAAAGATCGCTCGCAAAACTAAAAGTATGGGGAAAATGTGAGGCGATAACGAACGAAAGTGTCACATATGGTCGAATCCTCAAACATGACATGTACACAAAAATAGGATAGAGAATAGGATGAACTATGGGAATACTTATCGCAGGCATAATCTACGTCATATTCTACATAGTTTTAACCATACAAAGTATGGGTGAAATTGGTATATGTAAAGTATACAAGATTTTGGAGCATTGTCTTGCCCATATCCTTCCACTAGTTTTTTTCGTATTTTGTATTTTACACTTGCACAACAGTCACTCGGTTAGATCATCACGACAGCGACCCGGCCACTGGCGAACGGTGACCGAGCTGGTTTGTTATAATTTGCTTGGTTGGTACACGGCTCAGGCCGACATTCATCTTTATGCTCCACATCGTGCGCTACAATAGGTTTTTGTTCATAAATCCTTGCGTATCAAACACGATGGATTGAGGCCCGGATGGAGCGTGACCAAAACCTGTATTCAAACTTTGTGCTCCTGCCCGGTGCATAAGGCGTTACTAAGTCCGCACCTGCGCATCTTATACCATAGTTTGGTTCAAGTGGAGTTTGACCCAGACCATTTTTCATCTTTATTATCCCTACTGTCTACCAGGCACGGGACAACAGCAAATATATAATCTGGATGGAACGTAACCCGGACTGAAATGCACCTTTATGCTCCGTGTCGCGTGTCAACATAGGATCCGACTTATAAACCCGAACGCTCCGACACTGCAAAGTTAACCGTGTCGTTTCGGGTGGAGCGTGACCCAGACCAGTATTCATCTTTAGACTCCGTGTACTGCTCCTGCGATGGGATCTGCGCGGTTATCCCGATCAACACTACATTAGCAAGAAAGCAAGAAAGAAGGGAAGGAGACAATGTACAGATTCCCTAAAAGAGCGCTGCGGGCAGAGCTTGACTCAGACTTAATTTTTAACTTCAGGCTCCATGTCAGCGCATTGCACCGACACAAGACACAAAATTTGACCAACACCTTCAGGCAAAGATGCCACGAGCGTAGTATCCCAATATTTGCTAGCGATCTCCTTAAACAGAGAATATAGCTCCTTGGAGACGAGAGCGGTGAGCGGCGCAGGCCACAGCTGACCTGCACCACGAATACATTCTTCAAGCTACTCTCTTGCCTCCGCTAGGCCAGGACACTCAAAAAGTCCTAGACCCTACTTCAGCATCCCCGACAAAGGGGCAAACCACAGGACTTGGTCCCTGACAGGTCCTGATCGGACGCAACACTACCCGCGAGAAGACCGCAGGACTCGGTCTCCGATGAGTCCAGATCAGATGCAGTCAGAACCGCCCGCCAAGCGGGCTTCATTAGAGTTGCTCCCAATCAACCTTTGAATGGTCATGGCCGTCGGGCCATATTTTGTGCCACGCCTCACCAGAATCACACCTACTTGTGTTCGGTAGGCTACGGGCAAAGGAAGGACCGACCTCCCTACCCGCAGCTTCCCTGATTCGGAGTCTGCTAACTCGTCGTGTGTTCAACACTGCTGCATCAGCCAATCTAGGTTAGACTTCAGCAGCAGCGGCCCGCTCGCATTGACCGGGCTAGTGCTGGTCTGGGTGGAGCCGGAACCCAGACCATAAATGTTTATTTATGCTCCAGTAGAAAATATTGGCCCCCTTATTGGGGTGATTTTTTCCAGGCGGGCCGGTTGAAATCTAGCATCATGAGGACAACAGCCATCGCGAGGCAGAAGTACACGCGACGACACATACCGTGATGCGGACCTTACTCGAATATACTGAAAAATATAATGTAGAAGCATAGAATTGTCTTAAAAGAAATCAGTAATTATTTAGTCGAATATCTGTAAAAAACGAACCGCCAAGTTTTTTTTAATAAAATGTAGACTTAATGAATTAATTAATTGGAATATAATTATCACTGTTCGTGATTATTCTCTAAGCATTGTAATAATGGCTTGTTGAAATTGCTCCGGAAAATAACTATTTTCTTGGCATTTTTGTATTTGTTTGATTTCATTTCACACATTTTGTAGGCGAAAAATAATTTCAGGACAAATACAAACACACTTTCTGCTGAAATAAAGGCTTGAAGGGAAATAATTATTTTCTTGGCATTACCAGTTTGATTTCACATATTTTTTAGGCGAAATTATTTCAAAATAAATGTTCCTTTCTTGAAAAGTAATAAACTTTTACAGTAATATATTTTCTGAGGATATAGAAGTATTTAGGGGTTTTATTTGAGTTGATATATTCGTAGGAAATACATATGTTTGTTATATTTTTTGAGAGTAGAAATGTTTTTGTATTGTA